>JAGFNQ010004769.1:28801-93311 GCA_024364735.1 Boesenbergia rotunda | reverse complement strand
TGGATGGAGAAACCTCATCACAAACTCTCGACAACACCTGAGCACTTGGAGACTACTAATAAGTTTTACCCAAGCTTATTTCGTCAACCTTTGCCCAGCCAAACCGAGCTCTCTTAAATAGAGCTCGACACTGTTCCTACCATTACCAGCCGACTGGTGCCAACACCAGTTGACTGGTCCACTTGGATTTGAATGTTGTAGCCCCAACGTTCGAATTCCAGCCGACACCAGTCGACTGCTACATACAGCATTCGACTGACCAAACCCTAATCCTAGGGTTTCAACCTCAAGTACAGTCCCTCAGCACTCGTCCTCGCCCAACCAACCTAGACCTAGCCTTCTGATGGATCGAATGCGCCTTGCTAGAGGGGGGGGTGAATAGCACTTTTCCGGATTGGATCTCTACAAATTCGTTAGCGCAGCGGAAACAATAATATGCAAAGTAAATATGAAATAACCAATGCTAACAACCTGATTTACTTGGTATCCACCCCGGTCGGGTGACTAATCCAAGAATCCTTCGGTGGATTAACCCCCGGATAACCTCCGGCTAGATCTGTCGCTCCTTGTGGGTGGAGAAACCTCGCCACAACACCTCGGTCACAATCTGAGCACAAGAGACTACTAATATGCTTTATCCAAGCGAGTTTCGTCAAACTTTTCAGCCAAGACGAAGTCCCCTTAAATAGAACTAAGTCTGAAACCCTCGCCACCAGTCGACTGCCCATTTACCAGTCGACTGGTCTTGACTTAATTATTAGCCAACGGCTAACCCAACGGCTAGTTTTCGGGGTTACCAGTCGACTGCCAATTTACCAGTTGACTGGCCCAGGCCTGAAAGCATTCTGTGAGTTTTATCAGTCGACTGCCCCACTCACACACCTAGGGTTTCCCTTCCCGAGTACACTTCTCTCAGCACTCGACCCTAGGACTTTCCCGAATACAATCACATAGCACTCGTACCCTCACGACTCGACTGACTACTCCACAGCAGCCTCGACTATTGCCTTCGCGCCCTCTTCATCTTCGACTCCCATCCCTCGGATGCACGCAAGCCTCCAGCTTGCCTCCATGTCATCCTTCACGCATGTCTCGAAGTCCGCGCCCCTCAGCTCATCGTCCCTGCTATCCAAAGTCCCTCAGGTACACACAAGCCTCTAGCTTGTCTCCATGCCACCCTTCACCGTACCTAGGCCGTCCAGTCAAGTCTATATGTGTACCTGTACAACCTGCACACTCAACATACACATATAAGAATACAAGGGTAAACCTAACTTAAACCCTTTGCCCAAACATCAAAACACATGGTCACTCCGGACCACAGATTGCCTCAACAATCTCCCCCTTTTTGATGTTTGGCAATACGTTTAAGTTAGGGAAACAAGATAGTAGTCCAAATATCAAAATAATGCATATGCAATGCAAAAATGGATCCTATCCCAAGGCATCCCACACCTAACCCTTCAAGTTAGGACTTTTTCACACCGAACTTCCCAAGTTAGGAATTTCCACACCTAGCTTCTCAAAGTTAGGAATTTTCACCAAAACGGGCATTTTAAAGCTTCTCCAAAGCTCCCCCTACATTGGACTTACAAAGACATTTTAAGAACCTCTCTAAGGTTCCCCTTACGCCAAGAATGGAGCAACCATGCTCCTCCTTAATCATAGCTCCCCTAAACCTAGGATTTCTAGCAAAGGTGTGTTTGGTAGCAAAGGTGTGTTTGGTTTCCCAACTTAAACCCAACACTTCTCCCCCTTTGCCTAACATCAAAAAGAACCCAACAATATCCCAATTATCGGTTCTTTTAATCCCCAATGACCATAAACAATGTGTACTAGCCCCTCATACACATGTTTTGCATCACTTGGACCCCAAACCAGATGCTGATACAAAAATCAGCCTTGACCAGTCGACTACCCCCCAGGGCAGTCGACTGATACTCTGAAAACCAAAATTTCATCTTTTCTGACGAAATTCAGAAATGCGCCAGAAATTCCACAAATCTCCAAAAATTCCCAAATTTTGTGGAGAGGTTTGTGGTATCCATATCTAATTGGAAAAAATACATTCCAAAATGTATCTATCACCATTCCTAATTTTGATACAAAACCTAAAAACTAACAAAAAGGTTCACTCAAACCTTAACCAAAAGTCCTAGTTTTGGTTTCCCCTTTATGTCTCTGCCCATGCCAACCCACAATGCGTCCCTAGCATTGATTTACATGGAAATTACACATCAAAAACTAATTTTCATGCAATATGACCCCAATGTCATATTTTCATGCATGAAACTCAAAAACACCGTGCCAAAACTCAAGAATTGAGACTCAAGTCCGTCTCCAATTCCTTTGGCAAGTCCATGGTCCAACTAGACCTTTAGGAGGAACCCTCCAAATATCCATTCACCATATATCCCAAAGGCTCCTAGAGCTCCCCCTTGAGCTCTTAGCCCTAGCCACCTTTCTAGGTGACTCAACCATCACTAGGCCACATCGGTGTTCCACCGGTCACTCTTGGCCTACAAACTCAACCCCCTTAACCTTAGACACCTCGTCTTTGGTTAAGTCCTTCTTTTTTCCCTTTAAATGACATCCCCTTGCCATTTTTGGACTTCCCCTTCTTGCCATAATCATATGCTATCCTAGCATATCTCTTCCCCTTGGCATGGGAGTTCTTTGACCGGTATCCCAATCCCGATCTATCATTGGTGCGGTTTAAACCACCCAACACCATATCTAAACCCTTAGATCCAATAGTGAATCTCTCTAGGATTTTCTCCAATCTATCAAGTTTTTCCCTTAAAGCTTGATTCTCCCTTTCTAGGTTCCTAAACCTAGAATCCACATGTCCGCTTTGAACATTCCTAAACCTACCCTCCTTTCTAGGCATATTCCTCCCCTTCTTGGGATTTTTGCCTTGATCCATAGGTCTAGAGGTCTTTGATTTGTCATGATGCATGACCTTTCTAGGGTTTTGATCTACCTTGTTAACCTTAGTCCTATCATTATACTTGAAGCTAAAGTTATGAACCATTAAGTATTTTTCATTAAATCTAGCATGCATGGAGGGATTATTAATTCTATTTTTAATATGTAAGGCAGAACTTGAAATTGAATTACATTTTAAACTAGGGTTAGAAATTACCTCCCTTACCCTTGAAGTTCCCCCTTGATGTGATCTTCTTCTCTTCTTTCTTTCTTCCTTCTCCCATCTCCTCAAGTGCTCCATTTTCTTGAACTCTTTACTCCTTGAGCACTTAGTGTGGTAGTGCCCTAGCTCACCACATATAAAGCATCGGATCTTCTTCTTTTTAGCTTGGGCCTCTTCATTCCTGCACTCCACGTTAGACTTAAAAGAATTTGAAATGAGTTTAGATTTTACCTCCGTTTTACCTTTCGGGCACTTGTCCTTGTAATGCCCCTTTTCGTTGCACCCAAAGCATATGATATGTTTCTTTTTATTTGTTTTGGTGGAGGTGGAGGTGGAGGTTAGGTTGACTTCTTCTTCAACCTCTCTTAATGATGTGGAAGCTTCCTCTTGATCTCTCGATGAGGTGAGGATCTCTCACTCAATTCCTCTATCTCACTTGACGATGTTGATACTTCTTGGACACTCAGAATTGTTTCTTCAGGCTCTTCCACTAGTTGAGCTTGTATAGGGATCTTATGAACTTCTTTCAATTTGCTCCACAATTCACATGCATATTGGTATTTCCCTACATCACTCAAAATTTTGTTAGGTAAAATATATTGATTACCTTTTCATTGGCCCGAAATTGTTCTTGTTGCTCTTTGTTCCAATATCTAGGACTAAGCTTCTTCCCGTGCTTGTCCTTTGGAACTTTGAAGGGCTCTTCTATGGCTAACCTACATGACCAATCCATGCTAAGCCAAGTCTCCATTTTTTCCCACCAATAGTCGAAGTCTTCATGATCGTAGGGCGGTGGGATGTAGATGTCGTCCCCAAATTTGTCTTCCATCGTTCTTCCTCTAGTGTGTGCTCCCTCGGCGGTTAGTCCGATCAAGAGCGGTCCTTCGCTCTGATACCAACTGATGTATCGAATGTGCCTTGCTAGAGGGAGGGGTGAATAGCACTTTTTCGGATTGGATCTCTACAAATTCGTTAACGCAACGGAAACAATAATATGTAAAGTAAATACAAAATAACCAATGCTAACAACCTGATTTACTTGGTATCCACCCCGATCGGGTGACTAATCCAAGAATCCTTCGGTGGATCAACCCCCGGATAACCTCCGGCTAGATCCGTCGCTCCTTGTGGGTGGAGAAACCTCATCACAACACCTCGGTCACAATCTGAGCACAAGAGACTACTAACATGCTTTATCCAAGCGAGTTTCGTCAAACTTTTTAGCCAAGACGAAGTCCCCTTAAATAGAACTAAGTCTGAAACCCTCACCACCAGTTGACTTCCCATTTACCAGTCGACTGGTCTAGCCTTAATTATTAGCCAACGGCAAACCCAACGGCTAGTTTTCGGGGTTACCAGTCGGCTGCCAATTTACCAGTCGACTGGTCCAGGCCTGAAAGCATTCTGTGAGTTTTATCAGTCGATTGCCCCAATGGCAGTCGACTGCCCCACTCACACACCTAGGGTTTCCCTTCCCGAGTACACTTCTCTCAGCACTTGACCCTAGGACTTTCCCGAGTACAATCACACAGCACTCATACCCTCACGACTCGACTGACTCCTCCACAGCAGCCTCGGCTGTTGCCTTCGTGCCCTCTTCATCTTCGTCTCCCGTCCCTCGAATGCATGCAAGCCTCCAGCTTGCCTCCATGTCATCCTTCACGCATGCCCCGAAGTCCGTGCCCCTCAGCTCATCGTCCCTGCAATCCAAAGTCCCTCGGGTGCACACAAGCCTCCTGCTTGTCTCCATGCCACCCTTCACCGTACCGAGGCCGTCCAATCAAGTCCATATGTGTACCTATACAACCTGCACACTCAATATACACATATAAGAACACAAGGGTAAACCTAACTTAAACCCTTTGCCCAAACATCAAAACACATGGTCATTCTGGACCACAGATTGCCTCAACACCTTCTAGCCTTGTCCATCAGCCTTGCGTCCCTTGGATGCCTCCCCATCCTTCATGCCTTGTCTTCTGGAGCTTCCTTCGACCTCGATCCTTGTTGTTGGGTCTTCCTTTGCCAAGATGTCACTTGGACTTTTCTCCTTTGCCAAGATCCCACTTGGACTTTCCTCATTGTACATGTATCCTGCATACTCACAATGCATATCAAATATAACAATAAACCTAATTTAAACCTTTGCCCAATCATCAAAACACAAGGTACCTAGATTACTCCAACAATCTTCCCCTTTTTGATGTTTGACAAACCGTTTAAGTTAGGGAAACAACAACAAAGCAAATAAATCATGGAACCTAACCTAAGGCTCCCCTTTTACCTAAACTCCCCCTTAAGTAGGTTTTCCTTGCAAAAGTACTTCTCCCCCTTTGCCAACAAATGTTCCCCCTTCACCTAAGCTCCCCCTTGAGCTTGGATTCCTTACAAAGATATGTTGGTTTCCCACTTAAACCCAACACTTCTCTCCCTTTGCCACACATCAAAAAGAATTCCAATAATATCCCAATTATTGGATTCTTTAACCTCTAATGATCATAAACAAAGTGTATTAACCCCCCATAAGATTATATACTTGTTTTACATCATTTGGACATTTTTTGACTGCTGAAAAACAATTTTAGCCTGTATCAGTTGACTGAGACAGTTACCAGTCGACTGATCCCCATCGAAAAACTATACAGTAGCTAGTCTCTCTCCAAAAACACTGTTACCAGTCGACTGCCCCCTGTACTAGTCAACTGGTTCCCTGAAAACTACATTTTCAGTATTTCTGACCCAATTTCAGAAATGCACCAGAAATTTCACAAATCTCCAAAATTTTCCAAATTTTGTGGAGAGGTTTGTGGTACTCGTGTCTACTTAGGAAAAATACATTCAATCACCAATCCCAAGATTGACACAAAACTCAAAACTATCTAAATGGTTCAATTGAACATTGACCTAAAGTCCTAGTTTTGATCTCCTCTTGATGTATCTGCCCATACCAAATCACAATGCATCCCAAGCATTGGTTTAGATGGCATCTACACATCAAAACACAATTTTCATGCAATATGACCCAATGCCATATTTTCATGCAAGACACACACACCCATTATGCCAAAACCTAAGGATTGAGACTCATATCCATCTCCAAACCTTTTGGCACATTCCATAGTCTATCTAGACTTCCGGGAGAAATCTTCCCGAGATCCATTTAACATGGATCCCAACTTGACTCTTTGAGCTCCCCCTTGAGTTCTTAACCTTAGCCACCTCCATAGGTGGCTCTTCTACAATTACTAGGCCGTACCGGTGTACCTCCGGTGACTCTTGGCCTACATTATTAACTTCCCTAACTTGGGCACTTTGTCCTTGGTTAAATTCTTCTTTTCCTTAACTTTAAATGACTTATTCTTGCCATTTTTTAATCTTCCATCCTTGGCATAATTATATGCTACCCTAGCATATTTTCTTTCATTTGCCTTGGATGCACCCAATTTGACATTTTTGGGTTTTTGAACACCCAAAACACATGTCAAGTCCTCTAGGTCCAATAATGAACCTATCTAGGGTTCTTTTCATTTCTTCAAGTCTTGCCTTCAAGACTTGATTTTACAACTCTAGAGTTCTAACCCTAGAGTCAACATGTCCACCTTGGACAATTTTAGACCTACCCATCTTTCTAAGCATATGTCTCCCCTTCTTGGGATTTATGCCTTGATCATTAACTACCTTCCTTCCCTTAGGCATGGTAGTTTAGGTCTTTCTTGGTCTAACCTTGGTTAATGATTTCCTAGAATTATCTACCTTGTTAACCCTATTCCTATCATTATACCGAATTCATGATTATTCTTAACGAGCATATAAGAATTAGAAATTGGATTTAATTTCAAATAAAGGATTACCTTCCCTTTTACCTTTGAAGCTCCCCCTTAACTTGAGCTCCTATTCTTCTCCAATTTCTTCAAGTGCGTCAATTTCTCGATTTCTCTTTTTTTTGGGCACTTGGTGTGATAGTGCCCTTGCTCACCACACGTGAAGCAAATTATATGCTTCTTCTCCTTCTTTTTCCTACAACCCATATTAGATTTTGAAGAAATTGACTTGGGTTTAGGGTTTACCTCCTTTTTCTTACCCAATGGACACTTATCCTTGTAGTGTCCCATTTGATTGCATTCAAAGCAAATTATGTGATCCTTTGACTTTGCTTTGATGGAGGTGGAGACTTCTTCTTGCTCCGACATTGAGGATGGTCTTTCCTCCCCCTCAATCCTTGACATGGAGACTTCTTCTATTTCTTCCTCACTTTTGAATGTGGACGATTCCACTTCCTCCTTCTTTTCGGATGTTGAACTTGATTCAACTTCTGATTTGTCCTTCTCCTTCTCTTGGACCAATGACACATTTTCCTTGGGCTCCTCTCCTTCTTGTCCTTATGTCGAATTTTCATGTAGAGTTATCACCTTTCTTCATAGCTCATATGCATTCTTGTATTCTCCTATATGTGACACAATATATGGAGGTAATAAATTTAACACAATTCTAGTTACCTCCTTATCCGCCTCCGTTTCCTCCTTTTGATCCTTGGTCCAATACTGAGGTCGGAGGCGTTTTTCCTTCTTGTCCGTTGGAGCTTCAAATGGAACCTCCAATGCTATCCAATGGTCCCAATCCATTTGGAACCACGTCTCCAACCGCTTCCTCCAATAATCAAAGTTATCTCGATCGTATGGAGGTAGTATCCGAGTATCCCATCTAAGTGGACCTTTCGAATCCATCTTCCTCTAGCACCTTTGCTCTTTTGGCGGTTATTCCAACAAGAGCGACCCCGACTCAGATACCACTTATTGGGACCAGTGCGTACGACTAGAGGGGGGTGAATAGCCGATCACCCACTTGATTCACCAGTTTTTTCCTATACGTGTTAGCAAGCGCAAGTGGAAACTTAAACTACAAACTAAATCAATGCTAACACTAAACCTTTATGTGGTTCGGAAATGATACTCCTACTTCACGGCTGCCTGTAAGGTGGACGATCCCGATCCGTCGATGAATGAGTCCTCGGAAGACCTCCGGCTAGCTCGTGTGGCTCCTTATGGATGGAGAAACCTCACCACAAACTCTCGATAACACCTGAGCACTAGGAGACTACTAATAAGTTTTAGCCAAGCTTATTTCGTCAACCTTTGCCCAGCCAAACCGAGCTCTATTAAATAGAGCTCGACACTGTTCCTGCCGTTACTAGTCGACTGGTCCACTTGGATTCGAACGTTGCAGTCTCAATGTTCGAATTTCAGCCGACACCAGTCGACTTTGACTGATTTTTCTGCGACTAACACCAGTCGACTGCTACATGCAACAGTCGATTGACCAAACCCTAATACTAGGGTTTCAACCCCGAGTACAATCCCTTAACACTCGTCCTCGCCTGACCAACCTAAACCTAGCCTTCTAGGCTCCTCCATCAGCCTTGAGTCCCTCGAATGTCTCCCCACCCTTTACTCCTTGCCTTTTGGAGCTTCCTTCAGCCTCGGTCTTTGTTGTCGGGTCTTCCTTTGCCATGATGCCACTTGGATTTTTTTCCTTTGCCAAGATTCTACTTGGACTTTCTTTGTTGTACTTGTATCTTGCATACTCACAATGCATATCAAATACAACAATAAACTTAACTTAAACCTTTGCCCAAACATCAAAACCCAAGGTATTTAGATTGCTCCATCACTATTGACCCCTGTTCTCGAGCTAAAACTGTAACCGACCCGATCTCCTACTGGGCTAGATACCTATTAACCTAGTTCTTGAGCAGTAACCGTAACTAGCCCGACCCCCTACCTGGCGGGTTACAATTCCAACCCATAAAAACCACCGAACCAATGTTTAATTGCAAAATTAAACTTTGATCACTTGTGAAAGGGCCTAGTATCCTAACTAATTAGGATATAATATATTGACATTTTTATTTATTAGTTAATTATTTAATAATTGATGAATGATTGTTTGTACTATTTCGGTAAGAGAGTAAAAAAATAATTTCTTTCAAAATGTAATAAGTTGTTTATATAAGTGTATTTAAAATCAAAAGAGAATGAGTACAAGTAATTTCGATCGATTGTTCTTGTCGTCGGTAGAGAATAGGAGGCTTTTTATTTTTAAAAATGATTTTCACTAATGACATCATAAATGATAGGCAGACAATTCTTTCTTTATATATATTTTTTTATAAATTTATAATTTTTAAATATTTTTAAAATAATAATAATCTTGAATCATGATAAATCATAATTAATTGTGAACTAAACCGTGACCCAGTGATTTCAAATTGTGAATCTCAACCGTCTTGAAGGGTTAGAATTAAAGGTTAACTTGCTATCAACAGTTGAATAGGCAGTTCAAACTGTCCAACTGTTAATTTCAAATCCTGATTGATTCTAACTGAAGGCATTCCACGCCATGATGGTTCCAATCTAGAATAGAGCAATGCACAACAAAGTACATGGCATATCGCATGAGTTGGGTGGTTCAAGTTGACCGCCCCTTGGTGGGATCACCCCTCGGTTTGGCCAACGGGTTGAAAAACTGAAACAAAAATAATTAAAATTTAATGGGTTCATTGACCTGTCTAATTTACAACTCAAATTTAAAAATTCAAATCTTTTCTTTATTTTTATGGGTTAATCTGCCTAATCTAAAATTTCTTACTCGCCATATGATGGACTGTCTAACATCTCTGTGTGAGCGAGAGCACTTCGGCAATGTATTCTATAACGACTATTGTAGTTGGTAATTTACTTAAGGGGTTAAGGGCATAAGTATTGCGAACCAGATAATCGGAACAAACGCATGGATCAATGTTAAAGGTGGTATACGGTTCATAGGGTATATAAGTTTCAACTTCTGAATCAAAATCTAAATATTTTCCATAAAAATGAAAATAAAATTATAACATGGCTATTTTTGGTTGTGGGGGGGGTAATCTGGGCATCCCATTTTTACTATTCGATTAATTCTAGAAATAATCGATTTGATCCTATGAAAAATTTTCATCAGCCATTAGAATAAATCGGAGAGCGCAGATAGATCATGGCGGGCAACCAAGTGTTACAATCCCAAGTGTAATGTGTCATGGGTGAGATGTGAATCCATATTTCTTAGGGAGTCTGTCTCACCTTTTACCATCGCATCATAGTCTTGAGGGCTATAATATGATATATTTTTTTATAATCTAGATATATATTTACTTCTACAAACTAATTAATTCTAAAAGTGATCAGCTTGATCGATGAAAGTTTACCATCGACTACCAAAGTAAATCCAAAAAACGCCAAATGACTTGATCACAATCACAGCTAAACTTTTTGAAATTAATCTGGGCCCATGCCCTTGGTGGAAATGAAAATACAACTAGTTGAGCGTAGTAATCATTGAAGGAGTTTGGCACAACATACTAAGGGCATCTTAAAGTAGCCTAAACTATATAGAGTTGGCTAGTAATAAAGTGCTCGAACTTAACAAACCATGCACTTCAGATACCATTTCAACGAGAGGATGAAACACAAACCTCTTTTAAATATTGAGATAAAGCAAAAAAAGCATAGGAATTGGAATAAGACTATATATATATATATATATATATATATATATATATATATATATATATATATATATATATATATATCCCTTTCTTCTTGGCTCATCTCAAAGAACTTGATGCAACTAGAAACTCATGCCCATTGTTACTCCGAGAGTCATATTATTATTATTATTATTATTATTATTATTATTATTATTATTATTTGTCTTCAAATGAGATTTTTAAATAATAATAATAAATTTACTCTATTATTTGGCAATTTTATTCCAATACATTTGTGCCACAAATGAAGAATCATTTTAAAAGAGAATATGTACTTTCTACCCAAAATAAAGCATTTGAGTGGATTCTTTTCCCCTTTTTTTCCCAACATGAACAACTTTGCATTGATTCATCTTCATCTATTCTTATCTCTTCTTCTCACTCCATTAACTTATACATCACTTCAAAACTAGCCTTATGAAAACAAGTTAAATAACAAAAAATATATAGGATTTTTATTTTTATTTTTGCTTTCGAACATGATATCATCTTAGAATCTCCTTTATTAGCCTAGTTTCTTTGTTCCACTCTCTTTTGGATTGCACAAATGCTTTCGTTTCTAACTTAAGCATATCTTTTTAGGTTAAAAGGCTATAAAATGCAAATTTTAATATGAAGTTTATACGACAATTTACCAAAGGGCGTACCTAAGAATTGGAAATTACCAATTCCGTATCATAGTTTCTATTTTACCAAAGGGCGTAGGCCTTTATGTGAACTTCCTCTTATACCCCTCTTTTAACTACTGTCTTTCTCTTTCTCTCTCTCAGTAACAAATTTTGAGACGTCCGTACACATGCTTGTTCAGACTTTTATTTTAAAATAATATATTATGGAATCGGCGCTAAAAACGAAAGGTAAAAACTAAAAAAATATTTCAGTTTTCAAACTTGATTAATATATAAATATTTTTCAATATTTCAGTCGATTCGTTAAAACTTTGACTAATATATAAATATTTTTCAAGTAAAAACGTAAGGTAAATGATTTTTTTAAATTTGATTAATATTAACTAATATATTTAATAATATTTAATAAATATATTAATATATAAAATTTTTTTAAAAAAACGTACTTGTATATCAATCAACATATTTAATAATATTTAATAAATATATTAATATATAAAAAAATTTTAAAAAAAACGTACCTGTGGGCCTGAAATAAAACATTTCAGGCCCATGTTGGGCCTGAAATGTTTTATTTCAGGCCCAGCGTGGGCCTGAAATGTTTTATTTCAGGCCCAGCGTGGGCCTGAAATGTTTTATTTCAGGCCCACGTTGGGCCTGAAATCTTTTGATTTCAGATCCGACGTGTACTCAAATTTTTTTTCTATTTTAAAAATATATTAATATATAAAAAAACGTATCAAAACACTTAATTTCAGATTCAAACGCAGGGCCTGAAGTCATCCCAGGAGTATCTGAAGTCAAATAACTTCAGATCCTATAAATAATAAATTTAATAAATAATAATTAAATATAAAAAAATATTTTTAAAATTAAAAAATTTTCAGTGCCCTGGGACTGAAGTCTAATGACTTCAGGCCCAAGGAGGGTCTGAAGTTATTAGACTTCAGGCCCTCCATCAATGATATAAAAATATATAAAAGAAATTTTTATAAAAAAGTTTAATATATAATTACATATTATATAGGAGTGGTTTAGGTATATCAGTGAGTTTGGGTGTCGAAACATCTAATAGGAGTGGTCTAGGAGATGAGATTTTAGGTGCCGAAACATCTAATCTTGCTGTATCACCAATGCTATAAGAGTGGTTTAGGTATATCAGTGAGTTTTGAGCAAAACTTACTGATGGACCTACCATATTTGGAATTCTGAAAACCCTATATCAGTAGACAGGGTTGAGCTAGGAGATGAGATTTTGGGTGCCGAAACATCTAATCTTGCTGTATCACCAATGCTATAGGAGTGGTTTAGGTATATCAGTGAGTTTTGAGCAAAACTCACTGATGGACCTACCATATTTGGAATTCTGAAAACTCTATATCAGTAGATAGGGTTGAGCTAGGAGATGAGATTTTGGGTGCCGAAACATCTAATCTTGCTGTATCACCAATACTATAAGAGTGGTTTAGGTATATCAGTGAGTTTTGAGCAAAACTCACTGATGGACCTAACATATTTGGAATTCTGAAAACCCAATATCAGTAGATAGGGTTGAGCTAGGAGATGAGATTTTGGGTGCCGAAACCTCTAATCTTGCTGTATCACCAATGCTATAGGAGTGGTTTAGGTATATCAGTAAGTTTCTAGCAAAACTCACTGATGGACCTACCATATTTGGAATTCTGAAAACCCTATATCAGTAGACAGGGTTGAGCTAGGAGATGAGATTTTGGGTGCCGAAACCTCTAATCTTGCTGTATCACCAATGCTATAGGCGTGGTTTAGGTATATCAGTGAGTTTTGCTCAAAACTCACTAATGGACCTACCATATTTGGAATTCTGAAAACTCTATATCAGTAGACAGGGTTGAGCTAGGAGATGAGATTTTGGGTGCCAAAACCTCTAATCTTGCTGTATCACCAATGCTATAGGAGTGGTTTAGGTATATCAGTGAGTTTTGCTCAAAACTCACTGATGGACCTACCATATTTGGAATTCTGAAAACCCTATATCAGTAGACAGGGTTGAGCTAGGAGATGAGATTTTGGGTGTCGAAACCTCTAATCTTGCTGTATCACCAATACTATAGGAGTGGTTTAGGTATATCAGTGAGTTTTGCTCAAAACTCACTGATGGACCTACCATATTTGGAATTCTAAAAACCCTATATCAGTAGATAGGATTGAGCTAGGAGATGAGATTTTGGGTGCCGAAACCTCTAATCTTGCTGTATCACCAATGCTATAGGAGTGGTTTTGGTATATCAGTGAATTTTGCTCAAAACTCACTGATGGACCTACCATATTTGGAATTTGGAAAACCCTATATCAGTAGACAGGGTTGATCTAGGAGATGAGATTTTGGGTGCCGAAACCTCTAATTTTGCTGTATCACCAATGCTATAGGAGTGGTTTAGGTATATCAGTGAGTTTTGCTCAAAACTCACTGATGGACCTACCATATTTGGAATTCTGAAAACCCTATATCAGTAGACAGGGTTGAGCTAGGAGATGAGATTTTGGGTGTCGAAACCTCTAATCTTGCTGTATCACCAATACTATAGGAGTGGTTTAGGTATATCAGTGAGTTTTGCTCAAAACTCACTGATATACCTAAACCACTCCTATAGCATTGGTGATACAGCAAGATTAGAGGTTTCGGCACCCAAAATCTCATCTCCTAGCTCAACCCTGTCTACTGATATAGAGTTTTCAGAATTCCAAATATGGTAGGTCCATCAGTGAGTTTTGAGCAAAACTCACTGATATACCTAAACCACTCCTATAGCATTGGTGATACAGCAAGATTAGAGGTTTCGGCACCCAAAATCTCATCTCCTAGCTCAACCCTGTCTACTGATATAGGGTTTTCAGAATTCCAAATATGGTAGGTCCATCAGTGAGTTTTGAGCAAAACTCACTGATATACCTAAACCACTCCTATATAATATGTAATTTTATATTAAACATTTTTATAAAAATTTCTTTTATATATTTTTATATCATTGATGGAGGGCCTGATGTCTGATGACTTCAGGCCCTCCTTGGGCCTGAAGTCATTAGACTTCAGCCCCAGGGCACTGAAAATTTTTTAATTTTAAAAATATTTTTTTATATTTAATTATTATTTATTAAATTTATTATTTATAGGATATGAAGTTATTTGATTTCAGATCCTCCTGGGATGACTTCAGGCCCTGCGTTTGAATCTGAAATTAAGTGTGTTGATACGTTTTTTTATATATTAATATATTTTTAAAATAGAAAAAAAATTTGAGTCCACGTCGAATCTGAAATCAAAACATTTCAGGCCTAACGTGGGCCTGAAATAAAACATTTCAGGCCCACGCTGGGCCTGAAATAAAACATTTCAGGCCTAATGTGGGCCTGAAATAAAACATTTCAGGCTCAACGTGGGCCTGAAATGTTTTATTTCAGGCCCACAGGTACGTTTTTTTTAAATTTTTTTATATATTAATATATTTATTAAATATTATTAAATATGTTGATTAATATATAGGTACGTTTTTTTTAAATTTTTTTATATATTAATATATTTATTAAATATTATTAAATATATTAGTTAATATTAATCAAATTTAAAAAAATCTTTTACCTTAGGTTTTTAGTTGAAAAATATTTATATATTAGTCAAAGTTTTAACGAAATATTTATATATTAATCAAGTTTGAAAATTGAAATATTTTTTTAGTTTTTACCTTTCGTTTTTAGCGCCGATTCCATAATATATTATTTTAAAATAAAAGTCTGAACAAGCATGTGTACGGACGTCTCGAAATTTGTTACTGAGAGAGAAAGAGAAAGACAGTAGTTAAAAGAGGGGTATAAGAGGAAGTTCACATAAAGGCCTATGCCCTTTGGTAAAATAGAAACTATGATACGGAATTGGTAATTTCCAATTCTTAGGTACGCCATTTGGTAAATTGCCGAAGTTTATATAATTATTTTAATATATAGTTTATATTATATAATTATTTAATAGTTTATTCACCATCTTGATAATCACAATATTATCACGAGATGTTGGAACACTTTTAATTTTCAATTTTGATTAATATTGAAGTAATTTTAATCAAAACTATGCTAATATATTTAACATTATAGTAATTTTGATCAAAATTGATATAATAGTGAGAATTAAAGTAGTTCAACTAATTAACCTTGTAGCAATATTAATCAAATTGTAATAATTTTAATTAAATTTAAACAATTTTAATTTATATTAATATTTAAGTAATTTTAACAACATTAAAGTAATTAAACAATATTTATGTAATTTTTTATTTTTTATGTTTAGTTGGCACTAAATGTTTAGCTCCTCTAATTGACTAATCTTAGAATAACTGATCTACCTCCATAAAAAATTTTAATCGATGATCAAATTAAATTTTTAAGCAATTTTAATTAGTAAGCAGCTTTCATCCATTTTAATTATTATTAAAGTAATTTTGATCAATATTAAAATAATTTTAATTAATATTGGAGCTTCACGTAGGTAGACCATCTTTTGGAGCAATTTTAATTGATACTGAAATACTAAAATAATATTGAATTAGTCTCATTAAAACTTTTATCTCGGCTCCACGGACGCATTGAGGGGAAGGTACAAATGTTAAGCCCACTTTTGACTCGGCGGTCGGATACATTTCGTCTTCTTCTCTCGTAAAGTCTCTTTTGCGCGTGAATAGTTTGTCTCTTTCTTGTCTTCTTTCTTAGGGATCATGGAAAGCTATCGCGCGGAGTGGTATGAGTCTGCCTCCTCGAGAGTGAGGCCGGAGGCCTTGCAGGAGGCCACCGAGGCCTATGACATCCTGGCCGAGATGACAATGGTCATCCTCAAAGTGGGCCAGGCGCTCGTGGAGCCCCCTACAGGCATGTTGACCTTCTTCTTAGAGCAGATGGAGTTAGAGCTCCGTTTCCCTATCCCCTTTTTTCACGAACATAGCCTCCTATTTTGATATCCCCCTTCACCAGATGGCTCATAATGCCTTCGCCCAGATGGGAGGGGCGTATATCATCTTCAAGCTTTTTGACATTCCTCTGACTCCTCATCTCTTTCGTTCTTTCTTCGTCCCAATAGGTCTAGAGGGGTCTTTAGTTTCGCAGCTTGACCGAGTCATAGGTTTTTAGGAGGGTTTCCTTCCTAGCATAAAGGGTGGAAGGAGAAATTCTTCTTCATTAGATTGTCGTTATTACCTTTCAGTCCTATGTGTTGGATAGAAGATTTGCCGGCTCCTCCTATTCTAGGGAAATTTCTCCACAGCCCGGTGTACCAGCTTGCTAGGGAGGTACTATCTAGTATGGAATTCAGCGGCCCGGGACTGGTGCAGAGTGAAGAGCTTATGTACCGAGGGGGCCTGTTAGTGATATGAGAGAAGTGTCCTAAGGCAATCGCCTTATGATTGTAATCATTTATTTTAAATGAATATTCACTATTTGAGTATACATATTTGTGTATTTGATTGATATCTTAAACTCATTTACTGAATATCCGCAATACAATTCACAGCATGAGAGAATTTGTAATGAATTCACAATTAGTGATTATCTCTACATGTGCAATTGTGAAGTATTGAAATTGTCCCTAGTCGATGAATTGATAAATACAGACACTATCAATTCTGTTGAGACTAGCATGAGTTATTCTCTAATCAGCTGATTCTCACTGGCTGGTGACATTGAGATGTCCGGAGATAAACATGAATGCTAGTTAAGGGAACTAGTTCATTGGAGTGGCTGGCTGCAAAACTTCATATGGTAGTCTACATATATATATGTCAGTGAAGTTCTTACTGCAGCGTAAATGCGACGTTCCTTTGACTTGTGGTGTTCAAGTCATCTTGGTCATGGAGACTTATACTTTGACATCTTAAGCAAGCATCTCCAAGAAGGTGTGGACCCAGGATGATTGGGTATAAGCCGAAGTGCCCAAAGATGTTTGAATAACCAACAAAGGATTCACCACTCTTTGCGAGGAGATGTATACCCGAGGCCTATCGTCGGATTGTTACTCGAAGTCTCTGGCCAGAGCATGACATGTTCAGAGTATGAATCTCTTAAATACATGAGAGTAATTAGAATCCGTAGGACGAGAATGTTACTTGGGCTAGGTGTGACGTAGTCAGCCTAGTGGGGACTGACACACATAGACCATGTCCGGAACCAAGTGGGTATAAGATGGTGAAGGGAATGGGGCACGATTCATTATAGTTGCTGAAGGGTTTCAGAATTGTTTCTGAGATCAACCGTTGATCTTTCGATTAATTGGGGATCATGATGTACTACTAGGCGCTACTCATGATCGTTCTATAATTAATTGATTAATTATAGACGACCAACATAAATCGAAAGCCTATTTAGTCACACGCACTACGAGTAATCCGAGGGATTTAAAACGAGTTGAAAATTGGATTTTTCAATCAAGAGAGATTAAGTTTGGTTGAGCCAAATGATAAGTCGAATCTGAATTTTTTCAGAGACGCATCGGAAGCGTAAAATGACTAAGTTTTTTAAAGACTTAATAGATGAATTAAATAAGTTTAATTCATTGGGGCTTGGCTTGGATGGGCCGGCCAAAGAGGGCCTCCATCCTCTTTGCTTGGCCGACCACAACAAAGGGAGAGAACCAAGTTTTTGGTTCAATTTATAAAATAAACCAAGTGTGGTTTGTTTTATAAAATTATGGATGATATAAATTTTTATATAATAAACCAAGGTTTGGTTTATTTTTCATGGAAATTAAAATAAACCATAGATTGGTTTATTTTATTAAAATCAATCATGAATTGATTTACCATGATAAGGAAATTTATTCCATAAGAGAGAAGAGACTTGATTGATTTTTATCATGAATTAAAATATGATTTTAACCATGATATAAAATCAAACTTGGCATGATGGAATAAGTTATTCCATATTTGAGAGGCTTGATGATTGAGAGGCCACTATATAAAGGACCCAAGGCAAGGCTTGGGGAATAATCATAGAGATGAAGACATAGACTCTCTCCCTCTCTTTCTCTCCTTCTCTTCTCCCCTTCTTGCCGTGCGCCTACCAGCCCCAAGAAGGAGCACCAGCCGGCCATCCTTTTGTGGTTAGTCTTCCGACTTTTCTCTTGGTTTTTATTGTCGCGTTCTCAGAGAATTTAGTAGTTCTCGAGAACACGAAACTCGTGGCTTTGTGAAGTCATCCCGAAGATACTCGGCGTGGATGCGAATAGAGGCGGAGCTTCCAAGCAACGCTTACGATTGGATCTCATCCCTTCCTTCGAGTTACGCGAGGTAATATGTAAATTAGTTTACGTTTCAGCAAAAATTTTAAATATATGATCATGTCTACACAAGATAAAATAGCATGCTTAGATGTGTGGTTAAATGATTTAGAGAAATTATTTATGCTAAACCTTCCGCTGCACGTAATTAATTTTGAAATTATGAACCCGCATCCATGTCAACATACACCCGGTTCCAACAGTGGTATCAGAGCCGAGGTTTGTGTTCGACATAATCATATAATTGTTTTGCGGAAAGCTTTATCATGATCTCAATTTTGGAAATATTTTCAATTATGGAAACTTTCCAATTATGGTAAATTTTCGATTTAGGAATTTCAAAGTTTGGAAATCCTCATGAAATTTTGCAAACTTTTGAAATATCTCTGTTTCTGAAATTTTATGATAATTGCTAAAACTTTCCATTTTTGGAAACTTTCCAATTTTGGAAATTTCCTATTTCGAAAATTTTCCAATTTTGGAAAAACGTAAGTTTTCTTTGTACCAGAAACTTACAATTATTCTAAAAAACTTTTATTTTTGGAAACATTCCATTTATGGAAAGCTCGTAATTTTGGGCACTTTCTTTCAAGAAAGTCTAGACAAATTATGGGAATATTAATTGACATTTAAATTTATAATTGAAAATTAAATTATTTACAAAATTTTTTATTTTGGATTGAGCCTCGGGGAGCCGCCCAATTTAAAGTTAGTTGTTATAATTAAATTTCCTAAATTAAATTTAAATTGTCAAATGTTTAATTTGGATTGAGCCACGGGGAGCCTTCCAAATTAAGTTATTGATATTAATTTTTCATAAATAAAATATGTGATCAAATCTTGGAAATTTTTGAGGTGATTCTCAAACGATAATTTCCTTATTTGATTTATGAGGTGATGCTCTTACATATTATTGTCTCCAAAATTAATTAGAAAAATTGTTTCCTGTAGAGTATATTTCCTTAAATAAGATTTTCATTAAAATAATATATGGTTGAATTAAGGGAATCTGTCTCTTAATTTAATATGATTTGATTTAGAAAAATCAAAGTCTTAAACATATTATTTACGAAATTGATTATGATAATTCAGGAAATTGTTTCCCAAAACAATTCCTTGAATAAAGTATGAAATTAGAATTAGGAAATCCGGTTCCTAATTCAATTAATGAGACTTGATAAATTAAGTCACATACATACTTTATTAAGGAAATCGTTAGAACATGACATAATTATATGTCATGAATGTGCATAAAAGAAAAGGATGAGACCCAAAACCCCTTACAAAATATTAAGGCCAACACCTTCCATTAATATAGTTAGAACCGGAGTTTTGTTTCTCGTTTGGGTTGATGGACATATCCATGCCCGGCTTGAACCTCAACATGTTCAAACCATGGAATTAGTTTATGATTAATATAGTTGAAGTCAGAGGTCAATCCTTAGTTTTGGTTGTTGGACACATCCAAGCCTGACTAAACGGTTGAATGAGCTCCAACCATATTAAAACAATTTCTTGATTAATGGGTCAGCCTTAAGCTTGGAGCATCGATTTGTTGTGCCACAGCCAAGGTCGACGTAAAGAGAGGTGCAGTTGGGTGCTATGTATATTGTTGCATACTTGTTAATTAGTTAACAACCCAATGATTTATGCAAATATTCAATTAGTTGATAGCATAATATGATAGTTACATATGTATAATATGTAATTGGTATAATTACCTACCTTCATAGCTAAGAATAATTTGATGGACTCTAGCCATGGTTGTTCTTATCTATGGTTGGATATCAACCTATTTGAAGATGTTCCTACGATCTCCCGAATTGATAAAAAGGGTTATTAAATTCGAAAAATAAATAGGATTTAATTAATGTATATTGATGCATTCTTTATCATTCTCATCACATAACCTCAATTTGTATTTCTAGGATAATCACCTGATCATGTCTTCTCTGAATTTGCGTTCCATTTTGGACACCAATAAGAAAAAGGCCAAAAAGATTGAAAAGGCACTTGCCATCACTGTGGCAAGGAGGGCCATTGGCGAAGAAACTGCAAGGTTTATCTTGAGTCCCTGAAGAAGAAGGCATCCGATGCCCCATCCTCTTCAAGTATCTTCGTTATTGAATACCACTCTATTTCCTTGGACACTTGGGTACTTGATACTGGGTGTAGCTCACATATATGTAATGACATACATGGGCTAAGGAATAGAAGAAGACTCGTCAAGGGAGAAGCGAATTTGCGAGTTGGAAATGGAGCAAAGATTGTTGCTGTTGCCATCGGAACATATTTGCTAAAGCTCCCTACTGGACTTGTCTTAGAATTGGATAATTGTTATTTTGTTCCTTTGTTAATAAAGAACATTGTATCTATTTCATGCTTGAATGAAAAGGGTTATCATTTAACTTTTAGTAACAATTGTTGTTACATAACTTTAAATGATGTTCTTTATGGGACCGAAACTTTATGCAATGGTATCTACACGTTAGATTTATCCGGTGACGTTTTCAATATCGAAGTTAGCAACAAACGTGCTTGAATAGATAATCAAATAGACTCCTATATGTGGCATTGTCGTCTTGGCCATGTAAGCATGAAACGCATGACCAAATTACACCGATGTGAAATTCTGGAATCATTTGAACCTGGTTCATTTGATACATGCGAATCATGCTTAAAAGGCAAGATGACCAAATTACCCTTTTCCGAAAAAGGTAAACTAGTGGGAGAATTGCTTGGTCTAATACATACTGATGTATGTGGACCAATGTCAACTCTTGCACAAAGAGCTATAGCTACTTTATTACCTTTATCGATGATCACTCACGATTCGGGTATGTATTCTTAATGAAACACAAATCTGAAGCTTTTGAGAAATTCAAAGAGTTCAGAAGTGAAGTAGAGAAACAGCTTGACAAAAGTATTAAGATACTTCGATCCGATCGGGGTGGTGAATACTTAAGTCAAGAATTTCAAGATTATCTTAGGGACAATGGGATATTATCTCAATGGACTCCGCCATATACACCACAGCATAATGGTGTATCTGAGAGGCGTAACCGAACCTTGATGGACATGGTTAGATCTATGATGAATCATGCAACTCTTCTAAAATCCTTTTGGGGCTATGCCTTAAGACAGCTGTTTACTTACTAAACAGAGTCCCGACCAAGGTAATCTCTACTACTCCATATGAGACGTGGAATAGTAAGAAACCTCATTTATCTCACCTAAAGATATGGGGTTGTTCTGCTTATGTAAAGCGGACTGTATCAGACAAATTGGATGCTAAGTCTGATAAATGTCTATTTATTGGATACCCTAAGGAAACAAAAGGTGTTTGTTTCAAGGTATGCTGTATTTCTAGAAAAAGAATTTCTTTTACAAGAAAACAGTAGGAGTAGCATTGAACTTGAAGAAGTTCAAGAAACTCCAATAGACATTACAGAGACACCTAGTCTAGACCCACAACCAATAACTCATAATGATGAGCTATCAGTTGAACCTAAAACAACACCACTTCTTCGTAGGTCTGATAGGACACGCAATATTCCAGAGAGATATGGATTTCTCATAAGTGAATCGAACGACGTGTTACTCATAAGCGATGACGAACCTATCAGTTATGAAGATGTTCTGAAAAATTCAGAAAGGGACAAATGGCTTGAAGCCATGAAGTCGGAAATGGATTCGATGTACGAAAACCAAGTATGGGACTTGGTTAACCCACCTGAAGGGATTAAGCCCACAGGGTGCAAGTGGGTTTTCAAGAAGCGACACGGAAGGTAATGTTGTTACTTTTAAGGCTAGATTAGTGGCAAAAGGATTTCGTCAGAAACAAGGAATTGATTATGACGAAACCTATTCGCCAGTAGCTATGCTTAAATCCATTCGGATGCTCCTGGCCATAGCAGCTCATTATGATTATGAGATATGGAAAATGGGTGTGAAAACAGCTTTCCTTAATGAAAACCTGCTTGAGGATGTATACATGATACAACCTGAAGGTTTCACATCGGTTAACAAAACCAAAGTATGCAAGCTTCGACGATCCATATATGGACTAAAGTAAGCATCCAGGAGCTGGAACATCCGTTTTGATGAGACAATCAAAGAGTTTGATTTCTCGCAAAATCCTGGCGAACCTTGTGTATACAAGAAGGTTAGTGGGAGTGCAGTCGTATTCCTAGTGTTATATGTCGATGACATATTACTTATAGGAAACAATATATCAGTCTTACAGTCAGTTAAAATTTGGTTGTCCAAAACTTTCTCCATGAAAGACCTGGGAGAAGCAACCTATATCCTTGGGATTAGAATCTATAGAGATAGATCAAAACGGTTGCTTGGTCTTTCGCAATCTACATATATAGACTGAGTGCTAGAAAGGTTTAGCATGTCGGAATCCAAGAAAGGNGAACCTTGTGTCTACAAAAGGGTTAGTGGGAGCACAGTTGTCTTCCTTGTTTTGTATGTAGATGACATACTACTCATTGGGAATGACATTCCTTCACTACAGTCTGTGAAGACTTGGTTGGGGAATTCCTTCTCAATGAAAGACTTAGGTGAAGCAGCCTATATTCTAGGCATAAAGATCTATAGAGATAGATCTAAGAGATTGCTTGGCCTAAGTCAGAGTACATACATTGATTACCGTTTTGCAACGGTTTGCCATGCAAAATTCCAAGAAGGGAAATCTGCCAATGTCACATGGCGTGAGTCTTTCGAAGACTCAAGGTCCCTCTTCTAGAGAGGAGAGAGACCGCATGAGCAAGATCCCTTATGCCTCAGCCATAGGATCTATATGTACGTCATGTTATGTACTCATCCTGATGTCTTCGTATGCTTTGAGCATGACGAGCAGATACCAGTCAGATCCAGGTGAACGTCACTGGATAGCAGTTAAGAATATCTTAAGTACTTGAGAAGGACTAAAGAATATTTCTTGATTTTTGGAGGCGAAGAGGAGCTAACTGTAAAAGATTACAGTGATTGCAAGCTTCCAAACTGACCAGGATGACTATAGATCGCAGTCAGGATTCGTGTTTTGGCTTAAATGGTGGCGCTGTCAGCTGGAAGAGTTCAAAGCAGGATACAGTTGCTGATTCTACAACAGAAGCTGAGTACATTGCTGCATCTGAGGCAGCAAAGGAGGCAGTTTGGATCCGCAAGTTCATTACTGAGCTTGGAGTGGTTCCTAGCATAGCCGACCCAGTACAGCTCTATTGTGACAACAATGGAGCTATTGCGCAGGCTAAGGAACCTCGTTCACACCAGCGGACCAAACACATACTACGGCGTTTCCATCTCATTCGAGAGATCATCGATCGAGGAGATGTGAAGATATGCAGAGTACCCATAGAGGCTAACATTGCAGATCCCTTGACCAAGGCTTTGGCACAGACCAAGCATGATAGTCACACTAGGTCATTGGGTATTATATACTACAGTGATTGGTACTAATTCTAGTGGGAGATTGTTAGTGAGAGCCCTAGAGTCAATCATGTGATGGTTGTTGTATGGACTCATTGTATCATATTTCATATATATATATAAAGGCATTTGATTATGGTTATTATACTTACTTGTATTGGTGCCAAATAACTAAGTGTAATAACGTCCTTGGTAGTAGGTTCATATCTATATCAATCGATTGGTTGAGTCGATAGTGAGATGATATAGAGAACACTACTCTTAATTATTCCTAGTCAAGTATTAACATTCAGGGACAATGTTAATGCATAGAGACTAGCATGTAGGTCAACACGATGACTTGATCTCACAAGTCATGGATATGAGATATCAAGTTGACACATGAGTATGCATTGGAGAATGTATACTGAATGACCCACCATGAGAAAGTATCATGGATCGTTATATGAGTGTCATATATTTTCTCATGTGACTATTAGTATGACTATTAGTTCTTAGACCTGAAGTCACCATAGTTCCTTACATAAGGAGTTATGTACTTTGGTTTCGTCAAACGTCACCCGTAACTGGGTGGACTATAAAGGCGATTACTGGGTATGTAACAAATTATGCGGAGGGATGTGAGTGATGTAGATGAGATCTATCCCTCCTATATGACGGGAGAGATATCATAGTCTTGATAGAGTGAGATCACTAAGTGCATGGCCATGCCCAAATAAGGCAATATGAGATATTGAGCTTATTTGATTATAGTGAGTCTACTTGGAGTTCAAGACACATAGATTGATTGGAGGATGACACGGTCTATGCTTCATAGAAGATCAATTTAGATATCGACGATAGAAGGACATTGTCACATATTATGAAAGTCATAATTAGTAGTCACATTGGTGATGTTGGATCTCAACATTCTTGTAACTTGGGTAGCAATGATGTGTTGCTAGATACCGCTCATTGCTTATGTTTCTAAGAGGTTAGAAGCATTGCCAACGTTACAAGAACCTATAGGGTCACACACAAAGAACAAATAGATGGAGAAAATATGAATTCAAGTTTGACTTGGCTAAATATGAAAAGTCCATAAAAGGCAAGTTTGACTTGACCCAAATCCAAATCTAGTTTGACTTGACTTGGTTCCACTTCAAGTTAGACTTGACATGGGAGAAGAAATGGAGTCAAGTTTGACTTGACTAAATATGGAAAGTCCATAAAAGGCAAGTTTGACTTGACCCAAATCCACCTCAAGTTAGACTTGACTTAATGCCACATCATGGTGATGAATTGGCATGGAGCCAACCATTGATGATGCTCCACATCATCAAGAGCATTAAGTGTGGATGCCACCTCATCAAGGAAGATTAATGGTCAAGTTTAACTTGACCAAAAGGCCACCTCACCTTGACTTGACCAAGTGATGACTTGGCTTGGTATTTGACCAATGATGATGCTCCACATCATCTCCAAAGGTTGTAACCCCCCATTTGAATTTGAATTCAAATTGAAAGGGGGTTTATGGCCGGCCACTTAATGGCCATTAATGGCCATTATGTGGCCGGCCACAATGAGAGAACAAAACCAAGTTTTGGTTCCATTTTTCTCATGGTGTGTCTTCTCTTCTTCCTCCTCCAAGTGTTGGTGCTCTTCTTCTTCTTCTCCTCTTGGCCGAACCCTTGAAAGGTGCTAGCACACCTAAAGGGTTTCCTCCATCCACTTTGTTCGCGTGGATACTTCTAGAGGGACGGCACTTGACGTCCTAGAGATCCGACATCCAAAAGGAGCGAGCGGGATTAAGCGGGGCACGCACCAAAGGTAAAATGGTTTATCCCTCTTCAGATCTAGGAGTAGATCGAGTTTTGAGCATGAAATGAATACGTGATTTTTATTTCGGAATTTTTCTTCGCACGAGATCCATGGCTTTGGGTTCTCGGGGTTTCCGCGACGCGAAAAGGCGGTTTTCGCGGCCCGAAAAACCCAACACGGTCACCTCTGTAGGAGAGGAAAAAGGAATACAAAAGACCCGACCCTCACTTAAAAGGCTGGCTAGTTATGTCGGGTAAATCCTGGGACATATCTTGAAGCTGGACGGTTGTGGGGGGCATATCGAGGGATAGGTACCCACCCTGTTTATGCTGCCGGAGCGTACTAAGCGCTTGGTGCATCAACATGATTCGGAGCCGCTCAGAGATCTGGTTGGTGAGGACCTTGGAGTTGATACACTCGAGCCTATGCGCCTCCAGTCGATCAGCTTCCGCCTCCTTGTAAGAGCACAGCTCCACTAGCTCCGCCTGAGCTATCTCCCACTCAGTTTCTCCTTCATCAGCCGCTCAAGTTCCTCCTTTTGGTCTTGTAAAGAGTGATCCTTGGAAGAGAGCTCAGTAGACAGCTCGGCTATCCTCTATGCCTGAGCAGAGACCTCTGCGCCCTTGGTCTCCAGCTGGGCCTTGAGCAAATCAGTGGTTGCAGACACTTCCTGTAGCTGGGCCTCCGCGTGAGTCAGCTTTGTTGGTGCAGAATGCACCCAAGTCAAACCTGTGTTTTGATATTGGCAAAAGGGTTCAAAAGTTAAGGGTTAGTTGTTGTCTAACAAGCTTCTTGAGTGTACAGGAAAAGCCCTAGCGAAGGAAGGCTAGGCACTGGCGAAGGACTGCCAGACAGGAGAAGCCCTAGCGAAGGAAGGCTAGGCACTGGCGAAGGACTGCTAGGCACTGGCAAAGGACCGCCAGAATGCTAAAGCCCTAGCGAAGGACTGCTAGGCTGGCGAAGGACTGCCAGAAGAAAAGACCTAGCGAAGGGCAGCTAGGCACCAAGCGAAGGGCAGCTTGGTAACTCAAGACCTGGCGAAGGACTGCCGGGAAAAAGTCCAACTGGAGGATCCGGTTGGCACCAGGTAAACTCTCCCGAGAGGAGTAGGTGAGGACGCGTTCCCCTTGAGGGAACATTAGGCGTCGGTTCGACCTAGGGCTCCATTTTGGAGACCAAAGTCAGAACCAAGACAGCTAAGGCTGTATAAAATAATAATATAATTGTTATTTGGACTAACCCTGGATGCAGGATCGAAGGACTGAGTATCTGCAGCTCAGAGAGCCTCAAAGGAGTGAGGCAGAAGCTGAGCAGGGCGCCCCGGACGACCAGGGCGCCCCCAAGGTCAACCCAAGTCTGTAACAACCTCGACGCGTTTCGCCCCGCTTGTCGCGGGCGCCCCGCATGTCTCGGGCGCCCCCACTGCCAGCTGCCGAAGCGCATCCCTGCGAAGCCGAAGAGATGAAGCTTTGACCGGTCAATCCGGGCGCCCCGAGTCCTCCGGGCGCCCCGGTCAAACCGGATCCCGAGGATAATGGGATCAGACGGTGACCGAGCTACAGCCGGATCTGCTGCCACGTGGGGGGCGCCCCCGTCGACCAGGGCGCCCCTAGGCCCTATATAAAGGGCCCTCGACCTCCTTCTTCAGTGCATCAATTACTGCGACGCTTACACGCTCTTCTGCTTCCACGACTCGCTCCCGAACTCTTCCAACTCGAGCTGACGACGTCCTGCTGCTCCAACACTTCGATCTACACCGGACGTCGGTAACGAAGAGCTTGATTAAGTTTACTACTCTGATTCTGTAATACTTTTTATTGTAAACTTTCTCGAACGTATAGAATTGCCCGCAGAAAATGGTTAACGACCGTGGGCCTTGGAGTATGAGTCGACACAGGCTCCGAACCAAGTAAAACGACCTTGTTAGCATTGTTTTTGTGTCTTATTTCCGCTACGCACTTACTCTTTTTAAATCCGAACGATTTGCGACATTCACCCCCCCCCTCTCTCGCATTTCTCGATCCAACAAGCTTATCCTGGATCTTTGCCTGAAGGGCCGAGGCTTTCCGCTCGTTATGCTTCAAGGTTGAAATCCTAGTATTTATCTGAGATACAGCTAAGTTTGCTGTCTCGACCTGACCGCGGGTAGCCTCCAGCTGCTCTTCGGAGAGAGCTAGTCGACCCTGAAGGACTTCGACCTCGGCTTGCAGGTTGTTTAAAGTGGCCTCGTCTAAGACGAGCTGGGTATGCTTCAGCTGGGTCTCCAGACGAGCTAGGTATGCTTCAGCCGAGAAGTGAGTCGGGAGCGCCATGGAAAAGCCTTGGCACGACCCCAAAAACTGCAAGAAGAACATAAATCCTAAAGAAGAGAGATGAGTACTCGATGGGGAAAGGGATTGAGCCTGTGCATACCTGGGTGGCTGTAAGGAAAAAGGCGTCGGCATTACTACGAACCCCCCGAAAGTGGGACTCCTCGAGTCCTTGGGCATATCGGTCGGCCACCGACTCATACATGCGGATATCTTGATGATGGTCGGGTAGCTCGCCTGATGGCATTCTTAGATGGCAGTCGGACCAACTGGGCACCAGAAGGTGCATCATGGGGAGCATCAGGGGAGACGGGGAGGACAGCCGCAGGGGTAACTGTCAGTGAATTGGCAGCAGGATTGGCAGCAGGCGTAATGGCGGAAGGATCGGCAGTAGGGGTCGCAACGAGAATAATGGCGGTGGAAGTAGGGGAAGCTCCCGAGTCTGGAGTCGTTCCCTTCTTTTTCTTCATCTTCTTCTCCAAACGTTTGCTGGAAGAAGGATCGGATGAGCCCCCGGTCGGGGAAGATGATCGTCGGCGTTTGGAAGGAGTATGTTACGGGGCAGCTGTGGGTAGCGCTGTCTCAGAAGCAGTGGGTGCTGACTCCGGGACGGTCCGAGTCGGGTTCGCCGAGGCGTCCTCTGCTAAGGCACTTCCTCTGGCCGCCATCTTGGCGACAATCCGGGTTCGCAGCTCGGTCTCGTCCATCTTGAAGCCTTCCGTCAGGGAGGCAGACAACATCGTAGAAACTACAGGAGTAACATGAGCTCAGTCGGAATTAAAGAGCGCTCAGGGGAGATAGTGTAATACTTACCAACTGCGGATAACGATGGAGGCGGCATTGGGCTTAGACCGAAGGCGGAAACAATCTCCTCCTCAACAGATGCCCTCTATGAAAGTGCCTACCTTCTAGCTCGGCGGTGACCGACTGATAGGCCGGGGAGATACGATAGTTTTTGGGAAGGGGGTGGAGGAAGGAAGCTCCTCGACCCAGGCTGAGGGCCAACTCGGGGCCGAGGCGGGCTTAATGAAAAAGTAACGCTCTTTCCATCCCTTATTGGAAGAGGGGAGTTTCAGGAGGAAAGAAGCTTTAACTCGGGTTTGGAAGAAGAAGTCACCCGACTCTTGTTGTTTGGGGTAGAAGAAGTAATGGAAGTGTTCGGGCTGTAGGGGAATCTTGTACAGGGTAAAGATAATGGCCGAGCCACACTTCAGACGTATGATGTTTGGGGCCAATTGAGGTAAAGGAATATGGAAGTATTCGCAGATAGAGGAGAGGAAAGGATGGATGGGGAATCAGAGACCGACTTGCAGGTGGTCCCGAGACAAGGTGAGATAGCCCGACGGAGAAGAGTTGGGTCGATCGGTTGATTTAGGCAAACACATTTGGTGGTCGGAGGGGATTAGGAAGTCCGACCGGATTTGCTCCAGGTCATGTGCAGTAAGATCGGTCACCATGGCCGAATACCATGGCCGAGAAGGGGAAGAGGATGAAGAAGGGGAAGCCATTAAATAAGAAAGAAAGAGGAAACTAACTGGAGAAAAGAATCGCCGGAGAAGAAAGTTGGAGGGGAAAGGCCGCCGAAACCCTAACGGAACTCAAAGCTGCAAGAGAGTGGGGTTGAGGATAAAATGCAATGGTGAGGACGGTAGGGCGAAAAGCCTGTTTATAGGGTCAGAAGAACAACACCAGTCGTCCGATGGCGAGTGAGGAGAAGCGCAAGACCGTGCCGAGACCATCTGATTCGGCTTGGATTGTTTATGATATGGCAGATCACACGTGTGAGATGAACATTCACTAAGAGGGATGGCATATCCCTCGGCACACGGGCACTCAGGGCTTGGGGATGCGAGTCCCTGGCCATTAAGGCGACAATTAAATAGAAGATGTGCAATGATTTCGCAGAGAGAAGACGAAAAGGTTTTCGAAGAGACAAGTTGCCTAGTAGACGATTCACCTGTGCAAGGCCGATCAGGACGGTTGACTGCAAAACCTGATCACTCGGGTGCGCCAGGCTCGAGCCAGAGTCAGGGTCCAGTCAGTCGGATTGTGTGCCTCCTTCGACTAGACTTGAGGTGGATGATTATGATCCCAGGCCAGCTTGCGTGTAGCCTAGCCCGGTAACCTGGCGCCTAGTCAGAGGGAAAATGGGTTAAGGGGCTGGAGATGCCCATCAGATAGGCGTCACTCGGATCAAGGTCCCCGTGCGGACGCGTGGCGGCCCACGCTCCCCAGGATCGACCTGACCGGTGCTCAAATGCTCACGCTCCAACACCCCTCTAGGTTTGGCTCCCCGCTGACGCGTGGTGGACCACGCTCCGGGGGTAAACCCGAGCCAGAGGAGGCGCTACTCAGTGCCCCAGTCGGCACTTTCATCATGGGCCCTCAACCGACCTCGCTACTCAATGCCCCCAGTCGGCACTCTCCCTTCAAGGGTCCTCAGTCGACCCTAGCATGCCCTAGCAGGCAGAACAACCACTCCTTGACATCAAATTACCCAAAGCAGTACGGGGTCGGCCAGGACTGGGGTCACTCTAGCCCTAACCACGGATATCCCGCCGATGGCTTGATCTTTCTGTCATACCCTGTCCCCCCATACTACGACCACATACACCGGTGTTAGGCCGAGCGACGCCATATGGCGACGACCATTAAGTTGACAGTGTCCCTTTCCTTAACCTAGTATCCACTATTTTATCCTGCCACCTCTGGGCATGCATCATCTTGTTCTCGCTATATGACAACCGGTGGCAGGCGGGGCAGGAGCTGTCAGCTTCCCCGGCTATATAAGCTTCTCCACTCCGCATCTCTTAGGTACGTGCAATAGTGCATTGTCTACTGTTCTATTGCTTTCCATTCGCTTGCCACCGTCGAATACTGATTTGACCGTCGGAGTGTCTGGCCGGGGATTTTTCCCGGTTGGTTCTAATGGTCTCTGTCTTGCAGGACAGGAGCGAGCCCAGCTCAGCGTACAACCTCATCGATCTCGTGCTCCCCGGAGGACCATCTCGCTCTTGAGATCGATACCTCACTTCATGACAGGATCAGATATGAACTATCTCTAGGGCTGAGATTAAAATTGAAATACCTAATCGAACTATCCAAAATCAAATTAGTCGATTTTTGTTACCAACCAAACTCATTGAATTTTATCATTGAAATAGAATAGAATTTGGTCATAAGAATTAACCAGTTATTTTATTAATAAATAAAAAATCTAATTATTTGATAAGTTTTTTTAACTTTTTTATTATTTAATAACAAAATCTAATCTTGTTAACTCTTTTTTAAAATTTAAAATTAAAATCAAAACCATTAAATCAAAATATTTTTTTAATATAAATTTTTAAATAAATCGAATCAAATTAATTCAATTTGGTCGATTATTTCAATTATAATTTTCTTCGACCCTATCTGTATCCCTATACTATCAATCGGTTGGTTTGAGTCATTAATTCAGCAACAAATTAACTAACCGAACCTAACATGTTAAATTAATCTCGTTAATTAATTGAGAGAGACATCTTTGGGTAGGGCTGCAATCGAACCGAGCCGAGCCGAATACCTGAGAGTTTGAGTTTGGCTCGTTTATTATCGAACCGAGCTCGAGCTTAATTTATCGAATATAGTGATGGCTCGCGAGCATATTCGAGCCTAATCGAGTCCTAAACGAACTTACCAAATATAAATTATTAATTAAATTATTCATCAATCTATTAAAAAAATAAATTATATATTCTAAAAAATATAAAATATTTACTAAAATCTATGATTTTATTCATACACATGAGTTTTATTGGATATTTTATATTTATTAAATGTAAAACTGTCGAAATTATATATTTAATATTAAATATTAATTTTATATTTTACGAACTAGCTCACAAGCTTATTAACGAGCCTGTTCACGAGCTAACGAGCCGAATACTGTTGAGTTTGAGTTTGGCTCGTTAATGTTAACGAGCTTTATTAAACGAACTCGAACGAGCTTCTATCGAATCGAGACCCGAATAGCTCGCGAGCGGCTTGGCTCGTTTACACCCCTATCTTTGGGCTTGTGAACTAACAACAAGTACTTAAAAATAATTAAAAAAATAGTTATTTTCGAAAAATAAATTTACAAAATAAAATGATTATATTTTATTTTGTCCCTCCGATATCGTGAAGTTGGATCCGCCATTAGATCCGTACCCATTACACGAAATGGACGAGAAACCCTCACCGCGTCGTCCACTCAAAACCGTTCCGTCCCATTCCGTCCGCACGGCGAGGAGAGCCGTGGAATCGATGAGATCCGAGAGGTCTCCCTCTCCGTCAGGTTACGGCGCCGGCCTTCGAACTTGGAAGCTCACTCCTGACCAACCTCCGTCGGAGTACAGGAGTCCCGCCGTCCAGGTTCTGCTTTCCCCCTTTTGCTATTGGCTAGCTTTGGTTTTCTCGCTTTCCTAGTTCTCCGTTTATAAATGTCCACTTAGGAAATGGGATGCTGAATTGATCTTTCGAGTATGTTTCAAGTGTTCTATCTGTCTTCCTATGAAAACTTTCCTATGTTAGATTTTAATTGGAACTAAAACGTTTGGTTAAGTTTTATGGAAATCGTCTTAATTAAATAAGATTTGTTTTGGCGGTTGTCATGAGTTGCACACAGCACAACGTCTCAGTGTGGTATAGGTTTTTTTCATACTTAATGCCAATCTTATTTACAACAGTATAGCGCTTATGTATTATATTTACGAGATGACCATAGTGATTATTCTTATAAAGTGCTTCTGCTTATCTGAATCATAAAACTTCAGATATCTGTGTTGTTATGTGAAGTATACGCCTCTAATCTATAAAATTCCAGTTACTGGTATCTGTTCCTGAGGCATTAGCAAAGATTAACAAACTGACTTGGAGTGGATGCTATATTAGGATGCATTGGAGCACCTGACACCGATTGATCTGCTAGAACTTTGCAATGAAGCAAAAATTGAGCCTTGTCGAGTGACAAGGGACTTTAGCAGTAAGAGATGTAAAGAATGCAGTGAGAGATGTGATGCTTGCCCATTCGTAGAAAGTTGATAACGAATGCAATTGATGGATCTCGACTTAGTCTTCGTCTGTACTATAAATGCATTGTGGCCTGTCTTATCTCAAAAAAGCACGATGATAGATTGCAAGAGAGGGAAGTCAGTAGGGAATATGTGTTTGACGCGGTTATATTCTTTTTTGGATGTGGCATTAGAAAACAATTTACCTTCTTCAGTTTGTCATGTATCATTTTAAGAATATCTGTTATCCTTGTGCCATATATCATTTTTCACATATTCACCTGTTGAGGGATTGAAATTTGTCATATTACCTTGTCTTAGATTTCAGATGTTTGTATGAATGAGAATGCTGTGTCAAGAGTTTTCGCTTTTCTTCTAGATGTTGTCATGAAAGATTGGTGCAAATCAACATTTAAACATATCGTGTTCAATCTCCACGTCATTTGTATCTTGATAAATTTCCAATTATAACTTTTCATTCGTTGGTACCTATTGATTGTTTTGAGCGACAATCTTGAACTTATTCTATATGAATGTTGCAGATAGTCAAGGATCGGAAGCAATGAATATGATGCAGAAGTCTGTGTTGATATAAGTGGTCTTGCAAATGTTCTTGAGGTGATGGCGTGGTCATTTAATGAGGCATTTGCTGCTCAACTTGCTGATTTGCATCTTCTCTTGGAGAATGTTCTGAAAATAAAACAGGTTAGTTTGCCTTGATTCTTCCAATCGTAGAATGATTCTTTGCTCCTTATTGAATGATGTATTTATATTTCCTATTATTTCCTGGAAATATGATCTAGTAGACAAGTATCATATGCATGAATTTGAGATATTTTTTAATTATTTCTTATCAATCATGTTCTGATGAGAAGATCATAGTACGTTGATTGTTCATTTAATGTTATTCTGTTCATTATATGAGCTATTTTGCATTTTGATAACATTGTTTTCTTGTCCAGCATTTGGAGGTCATGACTTGGTGTGCTAGTCACCAATTTCTTCGCAATATTCAATCACGGTTTTCTGGATCAGACAATTCTAAAGCATGGAGTTTGGATGCCCTTGAAAGAAAGGAGGCTGCAATCAAGCGATCATGGCCTGATTGCTCAACTATCTCAATAGGTTCCAGTAGAAAACATGATGACACTCTTTATATTAAAGATGCAATATCAAATTTAGGAATAGAAGAAAGTTAAAAGTGCAAAATCAAGAAGAATTGGATATTTCATGTTTCCAAGATGACAATTCGCCATTATTGTTCTCGTCTAAGATGCATAAAACATGTGCAAATGGATGCTATCCATTTCAAAATTTGTGTGCTGCTGCTGACATACCCTTTCTAAGTGGGACTTCAAATACGGTACTTGCAAAACAAGCAATTAGTATCCTTGATATATTGATTTATTTTTTATTGTGTTTTTGATGAAATTTCCATAAGCTTTCATGCTTTCTCTTAACCTGATTTCAGTTTCTGTATTATCTGTTCGATCGGCATTGGACTAAGCCTGATACAGAATGAAAATGCATGGTTGATGAATTTTCCTTGTTCTTTGGCATTTCCATGCACTCAGTGGCAGAGTCTTTTGGATGATCATACTCAAGCTTTACAGGTAAAATTGTAACGTGTGGCATTCTCCAGTTCTTTACTATCTGGACGAAATCCAGGTTTCCATCAGAAAAAATTATTGATGCCTAAATTTATGTTCATCTAATCTTTTTATTCTCTGAAATGATGATAACAGACATAAAGAGGAAGGAAATGTCCAAGGAGAATGAGATAGGATAGAGAGAAGTACAGAAGAAGAAACAGCTAGGAACACGAATTAAAGGCATTATATCACCTAGTACACATCACACTATTAAGCCGAATATAGCGAGCGTACGATGGATCACAGGTACGCCAACGTGAACATTGCGCCGGCGGCGAGGAGAACGAATTGGAGCAAGTCGGCCTGGTCACCGCCGCCGACGGTCCCTTTGGTTGGGTAACAGGAAAAGACGACGGCGGCTCCGAGTTTGAGGAAGAGGAAAATTAGCAGCGCGGCGGTGGCAGAGGGGGCGGCGCCTGCGTGGCCGTCGGCGACGCAGACGCGAGCGAAGACGGCCGCCACGCCGGCGAGGAAGATCAGGAAGGCGTGGAAGTAAAGGTCCAAGCCGCCAGTGTCGTCAAAGAGCACGCCGCAGGAGTTAAACGCGAGGACGAGAGGCACCAGCAGCGAAGAGGCGGCGCGCGCCCTGCGTGCGGGATCAACGGCCCAAAGCTCTAGGAACAAAAGCGCCACAGCAGTCAGGAAGAGCGAGAAGAGGTCGAAGTAGATCTTCGCCGCGTTCCAGCCGGAGGAGGAGGAGAAGAAGTAGAAGGCGACGCAAGTGGAAAGGAGCAAAAAATTGGCCTGCATGGTTGCAACGAAGGAGGAGGAAGAAACAGAGCCGAAAGAAACTTTGGAAACCAAACTAAAGAGAGGCACAAGGAATGAGAGACTATAGAACCCACATTCGATTTAATAGTACAGTTCGATATTTATTTAATCGTGCAATTTGGCTAGATTCTCGAATGTTCTTGGTTAGTATGAAAGGCCAAACAAGCAATAGGCATTCCAGCCATTGCCTATCTGACAAAAGTCTACAAGTGAGAGTGTAAGATGGTTTTTTTCGGTGTGAAAAGGACTGGAGATGCAAGCATATTCTGGCTTTGAGTGTTGATTTTGCTGTTTACCGGATAAAAGTCTCAGTCAACTACTTGTGGTGTAATGACAGGAATTATTGACTGGAGATGTCGCCGACCATGAATGGATTTTTTTTGTTCAGAAGCAATGTAGTGTTTATCCAATGAAAGGCCAAGTCCTACTGCCATTCGAATAGATTCGAGGAAATCTATGTCAGGGAGGTCGTGTGCATAATGACAGCTCCGAGCCTGCAAGGAAGCTTCCATCTGTGCTGCCTGCCCAAAGGAAACGCCTTTTGAAATCTAAGATGAAGTTGACATCTAACCTAGATTTGTCTGGGATAATTATTATTATTCCTTTTACCCCGTCACTAATCTTACCTTAGTCATCTTCCTCCTTGAGGTTAAGATAACGACCTCGAGCATGACTAACTCTCGTAGTGTGACGAACAGTGTGTACAACTAGTGATTCCGATTTCATACAGACAAGTTATAGCTTGTGATTCGAATTGAAGATGGGAACATCAAATTATTTTGTTTTCCCTTGTTGTATTGATTGAGAAAGAGAGGGAGACTCAAAGATGGTAAAAAATATTTCGTTCGTCTTTAGTCCTCTAATTAATTAATTTCAAGATCAATACGAAAAAAATAAATCATAAAAATTATTAATTTAGATATTGTAACTAACATATAAAAAATATGACTAACGTATAAAAAAAATAAATATATTGACTTTATTAAATTTTAATCTCAGACTCCAAAAAGAGAGAGGGGCTCAGAGACAACAGAGAAGAGAAGAGGAGGTCCGATACATGTTTGAGTGATGTAATATATCTATTAATGCTAGTTATACTTTTTAAGAAAAAAAACAAATACGGGCTTCTCTTATATCTTCACAAATCCATAATGTTTTTTTTTTACTATCTTATTTCCTAAATGATAGAAACTAAAAATTTTCAGAAAAACATCAACAGGTGCGATATGCAATAGCATACCGTAGCAAAGATTGCCACAAACATGTAGTCTTAAACCCAATAATTTGGAGGTTTTCCCCAGGAACATAAAAAAAAAAGGGGTAAAATTTGCTCTGAACTAAGCAAAATCTCCGTGTCCCTTGGCACTACATGAGCATTAAAAATTACCACTTCACCAATCCAATACAAAACATCTCAACTTTCTTACGTCAAATTCTAACTCGCAAATCTGGGCCGATATCTCAATGGATCTATGTTGGTTTTCGCATGTTTCGGCCAGCACGAATTACTTCATCCACCAGAAGCAATTGAGAAGCAATAACAGGTCTGCAAACAGAATGGAACCAGTAACTTAATGGATGGTGAAAACTACGAAAACTGTTGGAGTAGACTAATACTTACCCTGAGTTTATGAGCTGACGTTTTACAGAGTAGTTATCAAAGATACCCTCCATCTGTGGATCAACAGGTGTACCGGTATGAAGATTCAGACCGACAATGTTGCCTCTGTCATGCTCACCCTTGAAAACATCACAAGTTAGATTGTGATTCAAACTTGAATTGTACTGGAATAATATCAGTGTAGAGTATCGCAAGAGGTCTTTACTGTAATAGAAATGATGGCATCTAAGGTATCGTGGCCAGAGTTCTCTGCGAGTGTCTTCGGAACCACAAGAAGGGCATCAGCAAAAGCTTCGACTCCAATTTGTGCACGCTGTTGACAACATTCTGTTAGATGAACATCATGGTATAGTTGTGTGCCTAACATTTCAGAACAGCTTACCCCTTGAACAGTTTTCTTTACATTGTTGATCAAATTCTGTCTTGCGGCAACCTCAAATGCCCCAGCACCCTGTCAAAATCAAGATAATGAAAATAGCGGTGTTGGAATTCTTATTTTCTAGTCATTTACAGCGGTTCCGAATTTACCATTTTGAAAATCAATGCAACTAACGATCAAAAAGTAATATGCTGCACCATTTGTATGACTAGCAATTAACATACACAGAAGGATGAAACCCATCATCACATTTCACAGACTAAATATGTTCAAATAATAGAATTAAGGATATGATTCAGGCAGCAAAGTGTAGGTTAAAATATCTTAGAACAGTTTCAACTTTCCATAGTTACTATTGATGTTTAGATTAAAGATCTTGATAATATTCCTCAAAAACCTAAACTCTTCATGGACACGGAGAGCATTTAGTTCTCTTAAAGATGTTATTCCAAGTGCCTAAGTCTTGGTTTTCAACTTAACTAAACTATTATCAGTCTAGTTTATCTGGACTCATTACATGCATCTCTATTAAATATAAGCCATTTGAATCTGACCAGAACAACAGCTTCATCTTCAATTGTATTCTTGACAGATCTGAGGCCATCACGAACAGCGTCCTTGATTTGAGCAATGGTATGATCATTTGGTCCTGCAATGAAGAAAGACAATATCCTTGCCTAATATTACAATTATACACTGGACTAATAAAATATATTGAAGCTACCAAAGTAATTATGTGACCTTTGATCAATATGGTACAAGAGCGAGGGTTTTTCACATTCTCAACAAAGGTATACTTTTCTTCACCAAGAACATGCTCATAAACAAGCCCAGCCCATCCCAGACAATCAACCGTCAAGTCATCAACAGAATTAACAGCTTCCCCACCACAAGCCAAAACCAGTCTTTCCATATTCCTCCTCTTAGCTCTTCTAAGTGCAATAATCTTAAGATGACCAGAAACAAAAAATTAAATAAATAAACGTAATGCTCTGTAATGTTTACAAAATTTGGATAATTATTAGCAATTGATGATGCAAAAACTAGATCATTGTTCTTCATAATCTGAATTAAACAAAATATTATAACTATGGAAGAAAAATAAATCTGCAGTGGCAAAATAAACAAATAGAAGAAAAAAAGTAGCTAACCAAAAGGTCAAACAGTCAACATCATTAGTACTCATGTTCCTCCTAGTAGAACTTCAAAAATAGAAATTTGTGAAATACATTATAACAAGGTAAATGTTGAATATTTGTCAAAATCCTGCAATTGCTATATAGTCAAAAACATTAGGTTAATTGCAGAATATATTGCAACCTTAATCGTCTATTCCCACTTCATAATTTTAACATATATGCCGTAACCTGTAATGCAGTGATCGAACTGTTTTCTGTCAGAGTGAAGGTGCAACCTAAACTAGAACATGCAATAAGCTGTTATAAAATATAATCATCTTCATGAGATAAAAAGCATCCATGTGCAAATATTCAAGACTCAGGTTGCTCAAGACAAGGAAAATAGAGTTGGCAGGTTCACACTGCATATTGTCTACAATGAATTACAATGGCTAGTAGTAGTTGTTGATAACTTTGTATTGTATGAAAGACTAAAACAACTCTGATGAATGCAACTAGGAAAGTTGAAAAGTTTCACCCAGATACAACTTGAAGCAAAACAAAAAAATAATCATCAATAACTAGAGTGATGATATGATTTACCCCTGCCCTGGCAAGTAAGTCTAGAGATGGAGGATCAATGCCCTTCTGATTAATCACAAGAAAGTTTTTGTCATTGTCCGAACAAACCTGCATTGGAGAAGGAACTTCAGGAAAACAGAAGACATAAGGTAATTGAGATAATTTGAAGTATTTAGAAAAATATTCAATTTGCCTTGTTCTTCAATTCAATGATCTTGTTAACCCGCTCATCAACTTGACGCCGTTCAGCAGCAACCATTTTTTCTCTCTGCTCGGCGTTGGAGTAGAAAAAGCCTGCATTTATTTCACTGGAAAGAGAACTCATCAACCACATGTATGCAAACAGAAGATGGGTTCTTGGCTATCAACACTATAAGTGTAAATAACAGAATGCCCAACTTGTTCTTGCACAGGTACATAACATATATCAGAAAGGCACCCTTACCACAATGTTTTGACGAACTTTGTACAACACACGAAAGATGTTAACAAACGATTCAATGAAATTGATTGATAGAATGACCAGAACAAAGCATTCAAACACAACATACTAATCACTTGGGTTTCTACAAAGCAACTCACAAAACTATATTCTTTGATTAGACTGTCAAAATTTGTAGATTCTAACGAGCAAATAAAAATCAGTTCGCACCCAGTAATTTAGAGACGAAGTCATTTTAAACTTCAATTAGAACAGATTCCTGGTTATTTTGAGCAATAAAAACTCAGTTTGTACACTCAAAAACTTGGAGGTGAAGTAATTTTCAGTTTCATAGTAGCCACAAGAATAAGACAAATGATAACAAATCGAAAATCTACAAGTAACAAAAACTGAATTACCTCATGTACCAGTTCCTAGGACTTTCTTTTCCATAAATAGTTAAATACTGAATGAAAAAGAAACACATCAAAATTTACCTTTTATCATATTCCAAGGAGACATTGCAAGTCAAGATATAGCAATTTTCTGCCCTCCGCTTCATATCAGGATGTCGAGATCCATGATCAAGGACAAGGCCTTCAACCTTCAAAAGAAGCAACAATGAGTCAGACTACTAAAGTGAAGCAATCAATTAAAAGCAATCCCTCAGTATAGAGAATCATCAATTCTTGTGTGTCCCTAAGTAGGTAAAACCTTCAACGACCAAGAGATAAATGCAACAGGAGTACCCATGTAAAGATGCTACTTGCCCCTTATAATCTGACCAAAGAACCAGCAGATCTTGTATATCTTTCTTAACAAGTGTTGTAACAATATTTGGAGTAATAATTTTAAGGAAAAGTATCACTTCCATATCCAATGTTGCAATTCCATTTACGACCACACTTTTTATATTTGCTAATTTGTAAGTTTATTATAGCTCAAAGCCATTTTGTTGAACATAGAATTCTTTACCGAATCACTTAAGAAACCATCAAAAACTGCAAATTTCAAAGGAAAAAAACTCATTTCATGAATTAACACATCCAAATCCTTAAAAATACAAGGTAAAAGGGTGGACTATGCAATACCACATTCAATGTCAACAACCAACATGCAACACAATGTTCTTTAAGATAATGTGCCACAATACATATTGCCCAAGATGCTAGGCACTTGCCTAGGTGACTAAAGGTGTGCAAATATAGAACGTTCTTAATAAATCTACCATACTACTAATAAAATCTAATCTCAGTTAATTAATGCATATTTAATAACCTATATCAATATCATCATAAACTCATGGTTGTCCAAACTATTTTGTGGTTTGCTACATGGCTGTTATACGTCAATTGAATCTACGCAGGGCCATACTACTAGCAATATTCTAAACATTTAAAATTTGTTAAACTCTATCCCTTATGCCATCTACCTAATCTATTGCTCACCTCTAAACATGTTCATACCATCTCAATCTATTTTCTCTTCTCTCAACATATGGAATTACGCCTATTTGCTTTAATAGTACATGCTTTCATTTTTTCCCTTTTCAGTAATCTTGCATATCATTCATAGGATTCTCATCCTTATAAAATTTAACATTTAATAGTATGAATCTATTACTTGATAACATATAGATATATCTTAGAAACTTATTTAGAATAGTGGTATCAAACAATTAATATTTATTGATCAATCCATTCTATTCATATGTCCATATACAAAAAACGTCAATCACATAATGTACAACATATTATATAATAATAACATAATATGATAATGTAGAATAAGTGATATTTATAAATAGCATACATATAATTACTATCTAAAGTATTTATTTATCATAACAGAAATGTTTAGGATAACACTTACAATTTACATACTACAATATCAAAAGCTTAATTTAATTTTTCAAATAACAATAATTAAAGATATCATCAAGATAAGATCATGATCATCAAAGGAACCAAGTCATTTGTTCCTTTTCACTGAATATGTGCTTGCCATTTGTTTCTTTACTCCTAGCCTATAAAAGTGTCTGCCTAGCTCTCCTAGGTGTACAACACGCCTCAGTATATCATATATCTGATGAAGTCCATTCTCCGAAACATCATTTCTTTTAAAACAATGGTAACCTGTCTTGCAATCAAGTTTCATTATATTTAATTGTGAGACTAATTTCTATTATTGACTGAGCTACCCACAAGGTTGTAAAAATCGCTAGGCGGTAGTCAGGCGGAGGACTACCGCCTAGTGCCTAGTCGGCACCTAGGCGGCGCTAGGCGTCATTAGGCGGCACCACAGTAGGGTGCCGCCTAGCGCCTAGGCGGCCGCCTATGCTGACTTTTACAACAATGGCTACCCAACAACTTTCATGTAACAAAGTTTTTTTTCTTGGAGAGATAACTAGCTACAAGGATCATCACCAGAACAATGTGTAACTCACTAAAGTGTGTAAGATAATTTGGCCACAAAAATTTTGCACCGGAAAGGAGTAAAATTTTTCTGGAGTTTTTTGCTAAGAGGAGCCTGATGGTTTGTACTGAAGTTCACGTTATGTTATGTGATTTTTTTAAAATATATTACAAGATTTTTTTTTTCCTTTTCTTAACCAAATAGTCTGTCCCCTAGAAGCAAGCACTTGTCCAGGAAGCAACAATCTAGCTAGATGTTGAGGCACTTGAGCCTCACCTCATTTGGGTGCCTATGCAAACAATCTATAAACTTTTAACAACACTAGAGAGACAATCACAAGAAAACATACCAAACGTGTGTCAACATCAAATTTATGGCGCATATGCATTATCTCAACCATGAAAAGATCAATTGGCTCATCTGGTTTTCGTATGCAGAGAACCTGTTAATGTAAAAAAAATGAATGTTGGTAAATATGATAATAACTAAGACTGAAATTACAAACATCAAGTATAAGCCATAAAACGTTAGCAAATAGGACTCCAAGAAATGGTACCATGATCAAAATTTTCATGAATATAAGTGTGTAGCTTAGACCAGAGGTTTGAAGTTTAACAACCAAGAACGATTTTGATAAACATATTCCAAATAAAGATACAAATCAAACAGAAATTCTTCCAGATGATACTGATGCATTTCAACAAAATAGAGCTGATAATTTTCCTCAATCAATAAAAAAATCAATTGAGATTTGCAGTCAGTCTGGAGCTTTATCACAACAGACGTGATTTATTCAGATTTAAACCATAAGCATTAAAGAAGATCAATAAAAAATCGTGCATATAAAAATAAACTTACCGCATCAACAACAACGTCCGTTAGTTGGTCAGCTAGCGATTCATATAACTATAGCAAAAGAAAATTCAAACAGCATTAAGAGAACATCATAGAAACAAGAACCTTATAAACTATTTTATAAAAAGAAAAGATATAGTTTACCTTTGTCCTAAGTGTTGTCCTTGCTACCATTCTCAATATCTCCTTGTCGGGTGAGTCACCCATCACAGCAGGTGTCTTAAACTTCTCTAGAAACTCTAGAGTAGCCCGCTTGGCAATTTCAAAACCATCTACCAACACTCTTGGATGCATTCCTGAAAAGATGAATTTTTATATTATTCAACATTTGAAGTAATGAATTAAGAGGTTCTATATAATGAGATATAATCTTACACATCATAAGCACTAAAATAAGTAGCTGAAAGGGCATTGCCTATACAGGCAACTGCTCTAACAAACACCATAATTGTTTTAATTTTCACAAGTGTTAAATTTCCAAAATGTTAATAAAATAAATGATTATCATAAATGTAAAAGTCACATCTTGCTTATTTAAATCGAATTTACCCCGAAGAATATAAAAGCATAGCGAGCATCCCCAAGTAATATGGTCGAGTAGTGAGATTCCCCTAGACAATATAGCTTAGAACAAAATAACCACCGTCAAGCGTAATTACAAATTTTATAAGGCAAGGTGACGGAGGCTCTCCCCAGAGAATTAATATTGAAGCTTCATTGGGTAATGATGCTAAGATTAGCAATATTACTAACTTCTTCCGAGTGATATAATTATGATCCTCCGAGCAATATGCACTTGGTCTTCCGAGCGATATAAGTATGATCCTCTAAGCAATATACACTTAATCTTCTGAACAATATGAATGTGATCTGCCAGGCAACGCAAGTATGACCGCTGAGCAACATTCGCATCATCTTCCGAGTAGCATGGGTATGGCTTTCTGGGTAATATAAATATGTCTTCTGAGCAATGGAAATGTGATATGTCGAGTAATATAAATATGGTCATCTGAGTCATGGTCGTCTAGGCAATATCATGAAGTTTCCCTGAGCAATCCAAAGAGTCCCTCCAAGTGATCTAAGTTATCTCCTCCAAGGCATATAAAATGGGACCCGCTCTGAGAGAGTTTTCCACTAAGTGTCACGAAGGATGGAGGCCTCTGGTATTGATATGTGGCAATCGTCGATTGGTTATCACAACATGGATGTCAGAAGCAGTTCCTCTGATTCCCTGCTCATATGACATGGCGATCTGCGAGTGGAGGGAGGTAGTAGATCGCTCACCTTCCCTTAAGCAAGCGGGAATTAGTCAACAAGTGCGCGAAGAGGATGACGTGGAGATTCCTTCTAACAAGCTATATAAAAATCCTCGACGATAGCTTCGAGGTAAGTTGGTCTTCTTCTTCTCACAAGTGAAGGTGACTCTTCTCCACTCCAACTCCTTTCTTCATCTATGCTTTCGTTTTTCTATTACTCTTCCACCATCAATGACTAACTTGAGTGTTGGAGGGGCCATGTCGGCAGGCCAGCCCAACCCAAGCACTAATCGGTGTTAACATCTCAAGCCACTAGATCTTGCGAGTGGAGGAGCTGATCCAACTTTTTGGAGAAGACTAGCCCAAGTGGGAAAAAAGGTCATCAATAACCATGTAACTCTTTCAAGTTCGAACTCACCCTTATTTGGTAACCCTAAAACCATGAGCCATGGAGTGAAGATTGCAACAAATTATCAAATCCTTGCAACTGAGTAACTAATACTCCACCATAATTATACAGCTAGTATCGTGTTCTACTTGTGATCCCTTAAGATAATGCACACAACACATGTGGATAAGTACACAAGTAAAGAAGGAAACTCTAAGACAACAAAGAACAACTCTCCATTATTTCATTTATAGAAAAGTTTTTGGCAAAAGTCATGATTAGTATGATGTATAGATCGTTTAGGGAAAAAATCAATGTTACTAACAATCTTTGAGGATGAAACCACAGAATTAGAATCTATATTCTAATGAGCTACAAATAAGTATAAAGCAAATCAAACATGCACTAAAACTTCAAACTAACATTAAGGCATCATTTGAATTGAAGGACAAACAAAAACAAAAATGGTGAGATCATCCGGGAATGTAATTTAAAAAAAAAAATCAATCAGGAAATACCTTCACTGATTTTCTGTTCTGACTGCTTCATCAGCTCCCCAATGAAGAGAACAGTGGAGGTTGTGCCATCACCACTAGTCTCATCCTGCGCGACTGCAGTCCTTGCGATCATGATCGCTGTAGGGTTTTGGATTTGCTGCAGATCCAACAAAATGCTGAGAAAGGCCAAACCATTTCTTGGATTCAAAGACAAAATCCAGTCCCCTTACCATCTCTTTCAAGAGAGTATTCCCATCTTTTGTCAGCTTGATGTCCCCAGCCCCTCCGACAAGCCTGGACGCGAAATTTAATACTTGGCCAAGGAAGAGGAGGAGGATGCACATAATAACGAAGAAAAGAGAGAGAAAATTACATTTTGATGGTGCCCTTGGGGCCGAGATTCGTCTTTAGCACATCCTGAAGGCCCTTGGCAGCGTTAATGTTCATGTGGAGCGCCGCCGACTTGTTCAGCACCTCGGCTTGAGGATTCAACACCCGGAGCGACATCTCTTCGAGCTTCCAGTGAGACGACCAAGCAGATCGCGGCGACAGCGACGGCAACGGCAACGGCAACGAGGTGGAATAGGGTTTCAAACGTGCACGAAGAGTATGGGACCGGGAATTGAGTCGAGGGGATGAAGGCCGAATGCTGTGTAATGTAATATGATTATATAGGTTACAAGTTGGGCCGGGCCTCTCACCTAGGCCCGCTATAGACAGTGAATGGCTGTTTGAAAGGGTAAAGGCCTGTTTGAAATTCAATTTTTTTATTATTATTTAAAGTTTAAAAATAAAATAAAATAAAATCATAAGTGTTCGTGTGAAGAAACATTTGACCATGAAATTTTATCAAAGCTTATACAATGTCAAAACAATAAAATAGAATAAAATATTATTCAATTTATTATAACCAATATATAAATATACAGAGATGTCTCTAGGAGTCTAAAACTATTAGCGTATTTGCAGATATCTACAACAGGAAAACTCTGATTCGATCAAGCCAGGTATCTGTAAAGATTCAGATTCTCTGAGTCTCTCTCCAGATATTCTCTAGTTATCAAATCTTCAATCCGCTTCTTAATTAGTTTCAAGTCGGGCTGCAAAAATATGAAATGATGAACAACAAATTAAAGTAACCAAAGCTATCCAATCATAATAATTTTTGTTAGTTGTAAGCTCTTTACCTTGAACACTTGACTAAGTTGTGTGACGCATTCCGTGATCAACTCTTGATGATTCAATACTTTGCGAGTTTTCATAATGCGAATTAAACAGGCATCAACAATATATTTTCTATCCTGGTCCACGAGTTCAAGTGTTTTCTTTTTTTCATCCACGATGGGAAGAGGTATCTGCAGTTGAGTTGCCAAACAAAAATAAATAACGAGAAAAGTTAAAAATACCGCCTAACTTCTTTGTTGTAAAAGCTATACCCTGATCCTTCTCATTTTGTTGGTGAATTTTGAATTGAATGAAAAGACATCATCTGAAGAAATAGAATTTGTATTTGGTTCTTTGTTTAGAATTTTATACTTCAAGCAACAAAGGGATTGAAGCAATCTGACTACGTCGTCATCAGCTAAGTTAAGCTGAGACATGATCTCCGAGTAACTTAACCGATCTGAGTCATTAAAGAGCAGAAGAACTGCAGCCTGTAAACAGCTCAATGCTTTCAGTTAGCATACATTTTTATTTTGCATAGAGGAAAAAGGTTCAATAAATACCTGATATGTTGTCACAATTAACTCCACGGTTTGCAATTCGAACTTCGCTATAATATTGCATGTCCCCAAAGAATATATCCATGTGAGCTTCCTGTTGTTTGTTTTTGTCTGATAGAACTCTTTGAAAGCTTGTACACATGTAGTCTGAAAGCAAAAAATTCTTCAAAAAACTAAAAAAATACAGAGCATAACCTTTTGACATATCAAGCTCTTAATTTTCTTTTTTTTAGTAAAGCACAAATAATCAATTCAATATCATCCCATATCACCCAAACCTATCGCACTTCAATATAGAAATGGCGTGATGATTAAATGAATCTAAAAGATTCAACTTTGTTGATTAGAAAAATTTTCAATTCAACCAGATCTGTGCCCCTTCTAGATACTTTACTGAGGCATGTGGTATAACTAAATAATTGAAGTTTTATCATCGTTAAATGTGTAGGCCAATCATTATGTTACCATAAAATAAAATTTAAACAAAGGTAAAAGTAAAAAATGAATTTGCTAACCATTTCAAAAGGAAGGTGGAAATCAGATGATCTATAAGATGGCCAGAATCCAGTTGTCAAAATAGTAACTGATAAATCTATCCCTGGATTTGTCTGTGAATTACGTCGAAGATATTCCTCAAAATCAACTTGTGTTTCTCTAGCGAGGGTCATATCAGTTACCTGAAAATGAATCAAACATGTTCAGTTATTAATCCAAATGCAAAAACATTTGAAATGTAGGTATACGAACCATTCCCTCCATCTTTGAGGTAAAATATGCACCATTTTGCTGCTTTAGTTTTGTTAAGATGCTTCTCTCATGTTCCTCATTAGCACTTTTGTCGAATAACAACCTCCTAGCAAGCTTTTTCCTACAAACATATGTTCACAGACATGACGATAAATAACAGAAAAAACAGTGATGAAAATCAATAGACATTAGGTGATTTCACCTATAGAACTCAGCAAATAGATCTTTGTCATAGATATAACCCAGCAAATTCACAGCCTGCGAATATAGGAGATTGGTTCAATTATGTCGAGTCAAAATGCAGAGGTCGACAACAAAGTGACAAAGTGAGAAGAAGCAAGAGGGTAAGTTAGAAAAAAAAACACATAATTACACGAACAAGCATGTACCTTTTCAAGTATCTGCTCGATTGCTTCATCACTATGTTTCTCACTTCCACCCTTCTTAAGAATATTTTCACAATAGTTAACCAATAACTCAGCAGTTGAGCTACCTGCAACAGTCTTATTGAGGAAAATCTCAAATGCCTCTTTGAGTGCCTAAAGGACATACAAAGATTTAGCAAGGAAAAAAGGCAAATAACATTCAAGTAACACACCAAATTGACTTAGTCAAACCTTATGGAAAAGGGTATGATTTTGGAAACAATCATTCACGAGTGGCATGTTCTTGTCATGAAGTTCAAGAACTTCCCCAACAAAAGTCTGAAAACAAGAAAGCATTAAGTAAGGTTCACAAGAAACAACCAATCAAATAGAGAGTAACAAAAGTGATACTAAGATGCTCGAGCTTTACCTGTTCTTGCAAGCCAACAACATTCTTTTTCTCTGCCTGAAAATTTTCCAGTAAAAACAACATAAAGAAAATGTACATGCAAATGAACAAACAAAACAAAGATTGACTGGCACAAATAAGAATGAAAACTAGAAAAGATAGTTGCACCTACTTTGGCAAACCAAACATATGAGCACAAAATCAAACAATGTTGGCAACAGAAGTAGAGAACCAAAAGTATGATTTGTGAAAGGAAAGCTAATGTAACACCTTGATGTGACCAAAGAGTGCGGACAAATGAATAAGGATATTGTCTAAGAAGATAATTGATAGTTACCTTCTTGTTACTTGAAGCATCATCCTCTTTTTTGACTAAAGCTGCACCCTCAGTAATCACATGCTGCACAATAATGTTAGTTAAGAAAAATAATGACAATCAAAACCCAATCAAAATAATGTTATTTAATTTTGTAGTAGAAAATTAATATTGTTGAAACTACTAATTTCGGAACCTTCTTATAAATCTGAGAGATAGGACATAGGCCTTGGTCTATCTTTGAAAAAAGCTTATACATCCGTGAGAGATCATCCACCTGAAGTGTCAATTAGACATAAGGATTTTATAACTTGATTAGATGCCTCAGGAAAAAAATGTCTAATTGACAGCATCAATAAGAAAATTGTACCATGTGTTCTTGAATTAAGACACGGCAGCCAGACTTCTCATTTTCCAAAAGTTGGCTTGAATAAACACATAAAACCTCATGACGCACTTGCTACAAGTAATGAAAATTCAACAAAACATTAAAAAATATGAAAATAATAGTCACATTTCTATCCTTGAGGTGTACAATTGTATCAACGATTTCAAAATTTTCTTCTTTTGAGTTCTAAAGAAAGATCATTTGGGAAGAAATAAATCAGTTCATGATAGATCTTCTAACAAAGAGTAATATACCTCTACCAATTTTGGTTTGCTGGTAGCATGCAAGTAATGAACGACCCTATCCTCCTCCCTCCTTAAGCATTCCTCAGCCTAGTTAAAGCAAAACAAGAATGGCCAAACATTCAATCAGAGAAATGAATGTTTTATGAAGATATGTATGTGAAGCACCTTTAACATGTAATCTGGTAATGATTCAGTGAGAATCCAATTTGAAGCTTTTCTAGAGTAATAGGCTGCTGTTTCTTTAAGCATTTCTTCTTCAAAATCATTTTTATAATAATCCATCTCACCCATTCCAATTTCAACAAAAATTTCAATAACATTCTTCAGCAAACCCCTATCAATTTGTTCACCACAGCGCTCTTGATCAATCTGTTTAGAAGACAGAGAACAACAAACATTATCTAATAAATGCTGAATATGAAAAATGGATTAAAGAAATAGCATCAAGTTACCAAAGAAATGGCAACATCTTTAACTTTTCCTTTAGTCTCCTGATAAACCTATAACAGAAAAGGGGAGGTTGGATCTCAACTATAGCTGTACCATAAACTAAAGATACATGGACAAAAATGCTTGAGCAGAGATCTGAATTCCACACTATTAATTAAGGATAGAAAATGAACAAGGAGGATGGCAATGTGGCAATGTACCAGGTCTCGGAAACATGTAACCGCAACTTCATCAAGTGATGGAAGTGATTTCCGAATGATGAAAAAGCGACCAATGTACGAAAAAAAACGTGAAGCCATCTGGTCATAACTTTATGATTTGGCCATCTTATGACCAGTTCCCTTAACAAAAACTCATCATGCTTGTCCTTCAAAGAGGGCAATACCTGAGCAAAAGAAGGAAACACTATCAGATTACAAGCATACTTTTTTATTTCCAAGTTATACAAAAGGAAGTATGACCATATGATTTAAGAAGTTTCATAATTTTATATAAACAATAATCTATATGTGCACAAATAATGCAAGTTCACCTAGTTTTGTCATTAGAAAAATATTCTTTCCTTTCTCATGAATATCATCTGCATTGATGATTGTTCATGTGTGAATAATTAACAACTGAAACCATCAGACTATGTCATATAGAAGTCTCTCCTTTTATTTAGTAAATTTATAGTTTAAAAAAAAAGAAAATAGAGGACAAGATAATTTAGATGCCAATGTCTCTCACAGTTACATGTGTCATCTTGAAGAAAAAGCATAAATATCTGTAGTTTACGCTCCTAACATATTTTATTTCTAACAAATAGTAAAAGAGATGCCTCAGCAAAAAAAATTGACAGAACAAATGCAATACCATCATTGTTAATATTAACAGTCATTATTCCGCATGTATCTTTTTGGTTACGCAACATTCACAATTTATTCTTGCTCTTGAATTTTGCATTTAGTGTAATGTTGTCGCAAGCAGGCAATGAGGTACAAGGGGTTTTCTTCCATTGCTTATACAATTGATAATTTCGGAATTATGTGAATGCAAAGTGAACATTTTTTCTCTTGTGTGAAAACATAATTGTTTTACTATTACACAGAGTTAACATAAGTTCTAGGAACCACCATGTATAGATAGTTTTAGTTTTTCGGGATTAGCTGGATTAACCTGTTATTATTAGATGGATAATTACACAACAAACTGTTGCAGTAATCACTTTGCCACATCTTTCTATATTCGCAGATGGTACATAGTGCTTGTTTTAATCATGGTGAATGCAAATTCTTCCAAAATTATTCATTATTTAAAAGGACGCTGTCAGCAAAGGTATATAATTCACAACTCTTGCTATCATAATTTTTTTCTGATAAATTCGAGCAGCTTAACAATTGGCTAGCCCTATAGCTACTTGACTAAAGATAATAAGAAAAACACAGTCGGCCTTTCCAAGGACACTTACAAAACTAATATGGAATCAGAACAAAGAAAACATACCACGGAAGTTGAGTACTCCTCGATCACTTCCTTGTACCTTACGTACAATTTCTCCGTGTAATCGTGCGGAGGCCTTTGGATGCACATATCGTGGATTGTTCTGTCTCGCACAAGAGATTTGATTAGCAAAAGCAAAGCAGGAGAAACATAAAAAAATGGCGAAGAAAAATTACGTGTAGATCTTCATGTGTTGCTCGGATTTGAACGGCGGTTCGGGAAGCCCTTCCAAGATCCTATTCATCTTGGTGATGCCTTGCTCGATGACCTCCCACCCTTCGCCGAAAAGGATCGTCTTCGGCTTCGGCTTGACGTCGACTTCGGCATCTCATTACGCTCCGCCATTTTCCTCTTCATACACTCTGGATCCTGCGGGAATCGGAACCCTGACACTTTCCTCCCGATGGAAGCAAACGCAACGCAACACAGCGGGGGAACTGAAGCAAAAAACCTAACGAGGGATCGCCACAACAAACAAAGTGGGGGAACTCTCTCCATCGACAAGGGTTTATACACAGAAGGATGAGAAGTAGCCGCGTTCCGTTAGGAGTTTAAAAAGAACAAATTTTCATGTATTTCTTTTTTGGGAAAATAATGAATATAAACAGACAGTTACGGAATACTTCTTCTTTTTTTCCTTGTAAATTTGAATACAAAATATTTTCATATTTTAATAAAGAAAATAATTTTAGAAACTATTTTCATTGATTATAATTTTTAATTAAACGATATTTTTATCTAGTTTTAAGTTTAATTAAATAATTTTAATTGGGTTGCTGAGGATTAAAGAAAATAAGTTTAATTAATATAGCCGGGTCAAACCTATTAATCATGTATGTTTATTTGATTATATAAGAAAAATAATTTATATTGTGAAAATCCAAGTGTTTACTAATTAATCCTTTTTTTATCTTTGTAAGAGAAGGAAAAAAAATAGATAAATCAACTAAACGAATAGTTTAAGGATTAGATTGGATGGATCTTCCATATAAATGAAAAAAAAATAAATTCAGTCATCAAATTAGTTCAGGTCAATAAAAAAAACTTAGTGCAGAAAGAAAAAGTTAATTAAAAATCAAATAAATAATTTTTCAATGATATTTTATAGTGAAAATTTTTGCTTATTTATCTTTTGTAAAATTTTGATCAATTACACGTAGAAATTAAGGGTGAGTATTCGATTAAGACTGAACTGAACCGAAATGAATAGATCGAAAATCGAATAAATCAATATTTTTCAAAATAACCGAACCGACTGAATTTCTTGATAAAAATAGAGAAAATCGAACCGATATAATATCGGTTAATTTGGCTTTTAACCGAATTAACCGATTTAATCAAAATTTTAAAATTTTATTCAATTTTAATTAAAAAACAAGATTTTATTTTATTTAATTATATTTTTAAATAAAAATAATTAAATTAATATTCTTATTCAGTTTATTCGGTTTAACCGAATTACAAAATTCAAAACCGAAAACCTAACCGAATTAACCAAAAAAACGAACCAAATTTTGAGGAAAAGAATCGAAAACTGAATTAACCGAAGCGAATTTCAGAATTCGATCGGTTCGATTCGATTAATTCGGGTTTTTCGAATTTTTACTCATCCCTAGTAAAAATAGCTTCTATAAATCAAATTATAATAAAAATATTTGTTGAGTAAAACTTTTATTGTAAAACTAAACTATTAGGCATTATAATAAAATTTACAACCTTTTATATATATATATATATATATATATATATATATATATAAAATTTAAATTTAAATAAAATTTATTATATTTTTAAAACATATACTTCTAAATCTAGTTTTATATATTTATATATTTTTATAATATTTATATATTTAGCGGTCATAGCTGGTCCTAAATCCAGATAAAGGAGGAGGGTTGTATTAGCTTGTCAGTCGACGTTAAACTATGGTAAATATTCAATGAATATATCCATTAAACGATTATGTTAATGCTAGGTCATTTCCCGGAAAGAACATGTTGTAATGTTCGACTGTAACATCTTGGCAAGAACTGTTATATCTTTAGAACTCGGGTATAGTGATAAATATGTAAAAGTTCACGTTGCAAGGTCTGATAGAACGTATCGACAAGGATCACTACTTCTCCCTAAGAACTTGGATATATTGTTAAATATGCCAGAATTCTCATACTATTAGTTGGATACACTATAAAAACATGGTGATTTAGAACTGATTTTTTTTAATATTTAGGAATAGTTTCTAACCGTTTCAAAGAAATTAGAATCAGTTTTATTTACGGCTCTATTTCTACCACTCCTAGAGTCTACTGTAGCGTAATACCTATCGATGGCGAAACAATAAAAACTGACCCAAATGATTATTTTTGAAGTGGTTTAGAACCGTTTCTAAATGTATAAGTTAAGATTATTGTTGTATTTAATAAGCATTGTGAGTATGCAGGATATAGGTACAACAAAGGAGAAAAGTCCAAGTGACATCTTAGTAAAGGAAGACCCGATAACAAGGGCCGAGGCCAAAGGAAGCTCCAGAAGGCAAGACGTGAAGGATGGAGAGGCATCCGAGGGACGCAAGGCTGATGGAGGAGGTTAGAAGGCTAGGTCTAGGTTGGTTGGGCGAGGACGAGTGCTGAGTGATTGTACTCGGGAAGAGAAACCCTAGGTTTAGGGTTTGGGCAGTCGACTGCGGCTTGTAGTAGTCGACTGGTGTGGGGCAAAAAAGATCAGTCGACTGATCCTCTATGCAGTCGACTGGTGTCGGCTGGAATTCTAACGTTGGGATGTAACATTCAGATTCGATTGGAACCAGTCGACTGGTAATGGCTAGTTCATCCACGAGCTCTATTTAAGGGAGCTCGGTTTGGCTGACTAGGGTTGACGAATTTGGCTTTAGTTAAAGGTCAATTAGTAGTCTTTGTGGTCAGGAGTCTTGTGCAAGTTGTGGTGAGGTTTCTCCACCCACAAGGAGCTACGCGAGCTAGCCGGAGGTCTTCCGGAGACTCATCCACCGACGGATCGGGATCGTCCACCTTACGGACAGTCGTGGAGTAGGAGTATCATCTCTGAACTACGTAAAGGTTTGGCATTAGCATTGTTTTAATTTGTAGTTGATATTTTCGCTTGCGCACGCTAACACTTGTAGGAAGAAATCGACGCATTGGGAGCAATGAGCTATTCACCCCCTCTAGCCGGCGCACCGATCCCCAACAAGTGGTATCAGAGCCGGGGTTGCTTGTCTACGGACTAACCGTCGGGAGAGCAAAGGCGCTAGAGGAAGATGGACTCGAAAGGTCCGCTTGGATGGGATACTCGGATCCCACCTCCATCTGATCGATATGACTTCGATTATTGAAGGAAGTGGTTGGAGACTTAGTTCCAAATGGATTGAGACTATTGGACCACATTGGAGGTTCCATTCGAAACTCCAACGGACAAGAAGGGGAAATGCCTCCGACCTCGATATTAGACCAAGGATCAAAAGAAGGAAGCGAAGGCGGATAAGGAGGTAACGAGAATTTTTTTTAACTTATTACCTTCTTATATTGTGTCTCGTGTAGGTGATTACAAGAATGCCTATGAGCCATAGACAAATGTGATAGCTCTACATGAGAATTCTACACAAGGGCATGGACTGGAGGAGTCCAAAATAAGAGCTCATTGGTCCAAGAGAAGGAGAAGGACTAATCGGAAGTTGAATCGAGTTCAATATCCGAAGAGGAGGAGGAAGTGGAATCGTCCACATCCTCATGTGAGGAAGAAGAAGAGCAATCCAAGGTGGAGGAGATCTTGGAAGCTCAATCCTCAACCTCAATTACCGAGAAGAGTGGGAAATCCCACATCAAATGCTTTGAATGTGGGGAAATGGGACACTACAAGAGTAGGCCCTAAATCCGGTAAAGTTTTTTTTAAAACTAATGAGGATTGTAGGGATGGAACTAAAGATAAGAAGCATATAATTACTCTGTTACTCACCTTTATTATGATGTATTGTTATATATTATTTTGCAGACATTTCTATGGCAGATCAGCAGACAGTGATTCGCTGTGGCCATCGAGTTTTACAAATCGTTGGAGATGTGTAAGTATTTGTTGTTAGATGCAATTATTGTTCATATATTATTTTTAATATCTTATATTGATATGTTTATTTTTGGTTATGCAGTTTTACTCCAGATGGTCATAGGATTTCTAATTATATCACAAGTAAATTTAAAAAACGAGCATGCAGATCTACAACATGGAGACATGTAGATCACGAAATGAAGACATTTTATTATAATGAATTTGTAGTAAGTAAAATCAATATATATTTGATTTTTATATTATATTTACCCATTACTATGCTAAATTTTGAATTTATAATTGCAGAAAAGATATACATGGGAGGAGAGCCAGGAGGAAATTTTTAAAGCAACATGGAATAGTTTTTGTGACAAGCTTTACAAAGACTACCTCTATTATATCAGACGAAAGGGCGTAAAATCGACGTATATTTCTAAGGAGATATGGAGTGCATGGACAACCAACTAGGCTGAACAGAGGTGGAAAGAAAATGCCGATAAAGCTCGAGCTAATAGAAACACCGAGCCAGGTGGCCCGAGTACCGGAACTGCTCAACATACGTCTGGTTCCAAATCTATGGTAGAGCATGCTATTGATTTGGTGAGTTTAATTTAATGTTAGCACAAAATATATTTATCATTTATTAACATACTTATATGATATTTTCCTAATATATATTTGTATACAGGAACGAGAACTAGCTCGACCGCCCACCAGTATGGAGGTCTTTGTGAGGACCTACAAAAAAAAAGATGACACATTCGTAGATTCTCGTTCTGCAGCCATCTATGTAATAACATTACTTAGTGTATATTTTAGTTACATTTTAGTACTTTTCATCGAATTACTTTTTAATCATGTTCTATTTTACAATATAGGCGGAAATGACCGAGAGAGTCGCTCAGGCATCTCAGCCTGAAGTAGAGGGGGGAGAGTCGCAAACTCTATCCACTGAGGCACTTAATGACATATATTATGATGTTGTCGGTGGACGGACAAAGAACTCTACCCTCTACAGCCTTGGCTCTCAGGCCAGAGTTGCATTTGATGATCGCTTGAGGACTCCGAGGGGTCGTTCCAGTTACCATTCATCTTATTCTAGTGAGATGCATAGAGTATTAGAAGAAAATCAAGATCTGCGCACTCAAGTTCAAACAGTGCAAGGAGAGATGGCGGAATGGATGACCGCTGAGAAGGAGAGGAGGTCCGCTGATGAAGCGGCAAGGGCCGCTGAAGGAGCAAGGAGAGATGAGGAGCATCAGCAGCTTGTTGCAGAAAATAGAGAACTCATGAATCGTATGCGATTCCTTGCCTCGTCCGCATCACATGACACTCCAGGGCCCTCTCATCCGCCGGATGATTAAGTTTTTTTGAGGTATGTTCAATTACATTAAACTTTTTTAATTTATGATTAATCTATTGTTGGATGTGTGTTCTTTTTTGTATATTAAACCTTCTAAAATATATTTATTCTGTTTATATAGTCTACTAATATGTTGATTTGATTTTTATTTCAGGGATCCTCTGTGATTCAGGTATGTTTTTACTTATAAAAAAAATATTTGAATTTGACACATGCTGTTATTCTGTTTATATAATCTACTAGTATGATGATTTGATTTTTATTTCAAGGAATACAGAATTGGATATGTTTGTAGTTGTTTTTGTTCAGCTATGATTGTAGTAGATTTTTATTGTATTAGATATGCTTGAATATTTACATGATGTTTGATAGTTTGGTATATTGTATTTGATAGGTTTATGTTTGTATTTGATAGCTTTATGTTTGTAGTTTCTAAGTTTAAATTAGTGCCATTCCCTTTGGTTATCTGTTAATCCATATGCTAAAAATTATGAAATGTTGATGACAAGTTTCGGTTGGAAATTTAGAGTACAATTTTCAAATATAAGGAAAAAACTAGTCAAGATTAAATGATCACAACTTATTCCCTTGACTCTAAAAGAGATATCTATTGATGATGTCCATTGACACTGGAAACATGAACATTAACATGAGGTGGTCACATCTTAGTTCATGAACATGAAGCATGAACAACTACCTTCTAGTGTAGAAAGTGAACAACTCGTACACTCATCCAACTTGATCAACTTGCTCCATTCACTCCTTTTATCATCTCTATTTTAATTATCATAGATAATTTGTTAAGTAGTATTATATTTAATAGAGGTCAATGAAGTTTTCCATCTTTTATAGTATGGAATGGATGGAATTAAATGATCAATTTTTTTAGAATGAATCATTCCATCTCAAATTATCTAATCCAGTCCCAAACATTAGAATGGAATCATATACACATTTTCCATAACCATTCTCATTCAATTCCAGCCTACCAAACACGCCCTAAGTGATACCAATATGTGAAAGTAAAAATATTAACTCAAGAATCGAGAAAATCCTTATAAGTTGATTTTCTAAGAAAAGCTTCTGCATGTCTTGTAGTACTCACCGAATGTAAAAATTCATTATCGAAGATGTCAAGTATGATTTAGGCTCTAGACATGCTATATCTGTGTAAGCTGTACAGATTCAGGATCCTCCCTGTTTCAAGTAAAGACACTTTAGTTATCAGGCTTTGGAGATGATATTAACCCCATAATCTTTATGTTCAACTACTTGAGATGACTGACCTTGAAGGGTAATAATCAATTTCCATCTTCTTGGAAAAAAAAATTTAAATGCTCATTGGCAAGACAGTTTGACAAAGCAGCAGTAAATCAATATAGAGAAGAAGAAAAAGTTATACAGTTCACCATTTATCAGAGCCATCTTCTGCTGTCTGTACAGGACAAATTCCTTCTTCATCCAAAAGAACAACTTCACTAACCTATTTCCATTATGAGAAATGAAGAACTTTTAAGGCATATGATATAGTACAAGATAACTACAAAGATTAAGGGAGAACTTCCAAATGCACATTCCATTAGTTCCAGTGTAGTATATCTTGTAGCAACAAATAAGTGGCAGAGAAAAGGCTACAAACTCAAATCAATCAGCAATAATATTTGTCTTGTCGACTACTATCTTCAGGTTATAGACTTGTCTTATTTGTATCTTACTATCCAATTATATCCTTTGGTTAAGTATGCAAACTTGAGTAGATTGATTTTTGATTGTATTACTTATCTTCTTTTTCTTATTTCCTGAATTTTCATCCAGTTGTCATTATTATTTTGCAAGATTTTCAGATGGTCAATTATTATGGTCATTTTTGGTAGTAATTTGTTTTTTTTGGTGTAATTATTATTTCTTCCAATTTTTTGTACTCAACCTGATTTTGTATTTAGTATTTTGTTTTAAAATAAAATGTAAAAAATGAATAAATTAAAAAAGAACACATAAGGAGAACCACTTGATTCACTAGTAAATGGTTTATGCAATAAATAATTAAGCATGATATTGAGTAAGCATGAAGCCATATAAAGGCTGATGGTATGGAATAAACTAGATTGTAATGTCACCTTTCATCGTTTAAGCCTTTTACAACAATATGAAGCCAGCATAGAAGAGAACACGCCAGCAGATCAAAGTGGAGATGTTTGTGCGATGATAATTTTGTAAGACTTGATTAGATTGGAAAACCACATATTGTTGCAAAATAGTTTTATGTTTCATTCGACATCTTTTCTTAATGTCTAAGAACACTACCAAAAAGGTGATAATAATCTTATTATTAGAGCATATGATAAACGTGGAAGAGTTGGAGTCAATAAAATTAGAACGGAGAAAAATAACCAAAACCATCCATGGTAAAGTCAATTAGCTTGATGGCTTTTAAACTTATGGGCTTTATTTCTCACTATTCCCACAAGAGAAACAAGCATATTTTTAAAGAGAACATAACATCCTGTTTGGAAACCTTTTAAGTAAGGAATTAGAATTCAATTCCGGTTCATCCGGAATTGAATTCCAATTCTCATGTTTGAAATGAATTTGAAAAACAAAATTGAATTCAATTTAATTGTTATACTTTTACGATTTTATCCTATGAGAATGGAGCCGGAGCAACTTTAATTTGTTTTGTGAGGGAGCGATTTGGTAATTTAATTCGTTTAAGTGAATTCCTTTCACAAATCACATGTGTTTAGGTGTGATTTATTTTGAGGAGTTTGAAAGGAATTGAAATTCAATTCCTTAGCAATTCCTTCCTAAAAATTGCTACCAAAGGATGAAATTGAATTCCAATTCCCAAAAGAATTCTAATTCCTTTCTTTCCACATTAGCATGTTTACCTGATGAAAATTTTTTGATATCTTTTTTATTTAAATTTTTGTCCGTGAAAATTTCTCCTTGGTCCTATAAATACAACAAGCTGCTCCTTTAGCATAGTAGCATTTGTAGATGATCACGCCTTCTAGATGTTTACTTTCTAAGTTTCATTTGTTAAAAAATTCTTTTTCTAAGTTTTTAATGTCCGCTCTTTATTCTACTTTATATAACGGGTATCTTGATCTAATATTCGTAGCCGCGACGAGGATACTTTGAGATACGAAAGGAAGGCGGTCAAATTTTTGTGTCTTTACTGGTGATTGTTTTACAACATTGGTGCATATATGTTGTCCATGACAACTTGTACTTCAATCTCACACTTGTATGCTCCATATAAATTTGATCATGTTAGTTGAAAGCATATTCAAGCTTTCGAACGATATTGTTAACTCCTTGCTATGACTATGCATGTGTATATATGAAAAAAAATGTGATGGTTGTGAATTTTTGTAAGCTGCTGTGAATTTTTTTATGAATTTTGAAATAAATGTATATATGATATTATCTAAATATAAATTAAATTTTGAATTTTTTTATTTACCAACGGAATTAATATTCCGTCGAAAAATATCGAAAACATTTTCGACGGAAATCGGGGGATTCCCGTCGGAAATATCCAACGGAACCAATAATTCCGTCGGAAGTTCTGACGGAAATGCCCCGGTTTCCGTCGAAAATTTCCGACAGAATTACGGGCCCGTCAGAAATTTTCGACGAAACGAAAATTCCGTCCGTCGGTAAGTGCATTTATCGACGGAATTCCGTCAGTAAATTCCATCGGGAATGTAGTTTTTTGTAGTAGTGTCACTTCTCGCTCCGCTGCCGCCATGAGGTCCCTCCATCGTGAAGATGTTGTTCTACTCCACGGCAACCTCGACCTCACCGTAAACGCCGCCCGCCACCTCCCCAACGTGGGCATCGTCCCCAGGTTCCTCCGCCGTCGTTTCACCCCCATCACTTCCTGGATCCCCAGCACATCCTCCGGCCATCCCCGCCCCGAGAATCGGAATACCACTTCTGACCCCTATGTCACCGCCTCGATAGCCTCGACCAAGGCGAGCGGTGCGGTGGGAATCGTGATAGTACCAATGATCTTGGCGCCGAGCAGGGCGTGGTCCTTGACATGGAAGATGAGAGCGGAGGCAGAGTGCGCGAGTGGAATCTTGAAGTGCTCGCCCCAGACGAGGTAATGGGAGTTGCGAATGACGACGCGGGTACAGGCCATGGTGGTGCCAGCGACGGAGGCGGTGACATATGGGACAGAAGTGGCATTCGTATTCTCGGGGCGGGGATTGCTAGAGGATGTGCTGGGGATCCAGGAAGTGAAGGGAAACGACGGCGGAGGAACCCGGGGAAGATACCCACGTCGGGGAGGTGGCGGGCGGCGTGCACGGTGAGGTCGAGGTCGCCGTGGAGTAGAACGGTGTCTTCATGACTGAGGGAGCTCATGGTGGCAGCGGAGCGAGAAGGGACACTACCACAAAATACTGCATTCCCGACGGAATTTCATTGGTCAACGCACTTACCGATGGAATTTCGAAAGAATTTTCTCCGTCGGAGTGAAATCCGTCGATAATGAATTACTGACGGAATATTCGTACCGTCGGTAAAATTTCCGACGGACCCGTAATTCCATCGAAAATTTTCGACGGACCCGTAATTCCGTCGAAAATTTTCGACGGACCCGTAATTCCGTCGGAAATTTCCAACTGAATTTTATTTCCTTTGGAACATCGAAATAAAATTCCGTCGGAAATTTTACTGATGGTACGAAAATTCCGTCGGTAATTCATTACCGACAAATTTCACTCCGACCGAGAAAATTCCGTCGGTAAGTGCGTTTACCGACGGAATTCCGCCGGTAAATTCCGTCGGAAATGTAGTTTTTTGGGGTAGTGTCACTTCTCGCTCCGCTGCCGCCATAAGCTCCCTCCATCGTGAAGACGCCGTTCTCCTCCACGGCGACCTCGACCTCACCGTGCACGCCGACCGCCACCTCCCCAACGTGGGCATCGCCCCCAGGATCCTCCGCCACCGTTTCACCCCCATCACTTCCTGGATCCCCAGCACATCCTCCGGTCATCCCTGCCCCGAGAATAGGAATGTCACTTCTGACCCCTATGTCACCGCCTCGATAGCCTCAATCGAGGCGAGCGACGTGGTGGGAATCGTGACAGTACCAATGATCTTGGCGCCGAGCAGGGCGTGGTCCTTGACATGGAAGATGAGGGCGGAGGCAAAGTGGGCGAGTGGAATCTTAAAGTGCACGCCCCAGACGGGGTAATGGGAGTTGTGAATGACGACGCGGGTACAAACCATGGTGGTGCCAGCGACGGAGGCGGTGACATAGGGGTCAGAAGTGACATTCCTATTCTCAGGGCGGGGATGGCTAGAGGATGTGCTGGGGATCCAGGAAGTGAAGGGAAACGGCGGCGGAGGAACCCGGGGAAGATCCCACGTTGGGGAGGTGGCGGGCGGCGTGGACGGTGAGGTCGAGGTCGTCGTGGAGTAGAACGACGTCTTCATGATGGAGGGAGCTCATGGCGACAGCGGAGCGAGAAGGGACACTACCACAAAATACTGCATTCCCGACGGAATTCCGTCGGCCAACGCACTTACCGACAGAATTTCGACGAAATTTTCTCCGTCGTAGTGAAATCCATCGATAATGAATTACTGACCGAATTTTCGTACCATCGGTAAAATTTCCGATGGGCCCGTAATTACATCGGAAATTTTCGACGGACCTGTAATTTCGTCGGAAATTTTCGACGGACCCGTAATTCCATAGGAAATTTCCGACGGAATTTTATTTCCGTTGGAACATCGAAATAAAACTCTGTCGGAAATTTTACTGATGGTACGAAAATCCGTTGGTAATACATTACCGACGGATTTCACTCCGACGGAGAAAATCCCGTCGGAATTCCGTCGGTAAGTGTGTTTACCGACGGAACTCCTCCAGTAAATTCCGTCGGGAATGAAGTTTTTTGTGGTATTGTCACTTCCCGCTCCACTGTCGCCATGGGCTCCCTCCATCGTGAAGACGCCGTTCTACTCCACGGTGACCTCGACCTCACCATGCACGCCGCCTGCCACCTCACCAACACGGGCATCGTCCCCAGGTTCCTCCGCCGCCGTTTCACCCCCATCACTTCCTGGATCCCCAACACATCCTCCGGCCATCCCCGCCCCGAGAATAGGAATGCCATTTCTGAGCCCCTATGTCACCGCCTCGATAGCCTCGACCGAGGCGAGCGGCGCGGTTGGAATCGTGACAATACCGATGATCTTGGCGCCGAGCAGGGCATGGTCCTTGACCTGGAAGATGAGGGCGGAGGCAGATTGGGCGAGTGGAATCTTGAAGTGCTCGCCCCAGACGGGGTAATGGGAGTTGCGAATGACGACGCGGGTACAGGCCATGGTGGTGCCAGCGACGAAGGCGGTGACATAGGCGTCAGAAGTGGCATTCCTATTCACGGGGCGGGGATGGCTGGAGGATGTGCTAGGGATCCAGGAAGTGATGGGGGTGAAACGTCGGCGGAGGAACCCGGGGAAGATCCCCACGTCGGGGAGGCGGCGGGCGGTGTGCACGGTGAGGTCGAGGTCGCCGTGGAGTTGAACGGCGTCTTCATGATGGAGGGAGCTCATGGCGGCAGCGGAGCGAGAAGGCACACTACCACAAAATACTGCATTCTCGATGAAATTTCGTCGGTCAACGCACTTACCGACAGAATTTCGACGGAATTTTCTCCGTCGGAGTGAAATCCGACGATAATGAATTACTGACGGATTTTTCGTACCGTCGTTAAAATTTCCTACGGACCCGTAATTCCATCGAAAATTTTCGACGGAGCCGTAATTCCGTCGGACATTTCCGAGCCGTAATTCCGTCGGAAATTTTCGACGGAGCCGTAATTCCGTCGGAAATTTCCGACGGAGCCGTAATTCCGTCGGAAATTTCCGACGGAATTTTATTTCCGTTGGAACATCGAAATAAAATTCCATCGGAAATTTTATTGATGGTACGAAATTTCCGTCGGTAATTCATTACCGACGGATTTCACTCCGACGGAGAAAATTCCGTCGGAATTCCGTCGGTAAGTGCGTTTACTGACGGAATTCCGCCGGTAAATTACGTCGGGAATGTAATTTTTTGTGGTAGTGTCACTTCTCGTTCCGCTGCCGTTATGAGCTCCCTCTATCGTGAAGATGTCGTTCAACTCCACGGCAACCTCGACCTCACCGTGCACGCCGCCCGCAACCTTTCCAACGTGGGCATAGTCCCAAGGTTCCTCCGTGCCGTTTCACCCCAAACACTTCTTGGATCCCCGACACATCCTCCGGCCATTCCCGACGGAATTCCATCGGTCAACGCACTTACTGACGGAAGTTCGACGGAATTTTCTCCGTCGGAGTGAAATCCGTCGATAATGAATTACTGACGGAATTTTCGTACCGTCGGTAAAATTTCCGACGGGCCTGTAATTCCATCGAAAATTTTCGACGGACCCGTAATTTCGTCAGAAATTTTACTGATGGTACGAAAACTCCGTCGGTAATACATTACCGACGGATTTCACTCCGACGTAGAATACTCCATCGGAATTCCGTCGGTAAGTGCGTTTACTGATGGAATTCCGCCGGAAAATTCCGTCGGGAATGTAGTTTTTTGTGGTAGTGTCACTTCTCGCTCTGCTGCCGCCATGAACTCCCTCCATCGTGAAGACGTCGTTCTACTCCACGGCGACCTCGACCTCATCGTGCACGCCGCCCGCCACCTCCCCAACGTGGGCATCGTCCCCAGGTTCCACCGCCGCCGTTTCACCCCCATCACAACCTGGATCCCCAGCA
>JAGFNQ010004769.1:0-23013 GCA_024364735.1 Boesenbergia rotunda | reverse complement strand
GTTGAAGAATCTTTTATAGTTAATTATTTTATCTTCTTAATGGATCAAGCTATTTCTTCATTAAAAATTCGATTTGAACAATTTCAGAAGTACGAAGAAGCATTTGGGGTTTTGTTCAATTCAGAGAGATTGAAGTATGCTAATAATGATAGCCTAATGAAATCTTGTAAAAATCTCAAAGAAACATTGAGATATAATGGCAAGTCAGAAATTGATGAAGATGATCTGTATATGGAATTATCAATCTTGAAACAATATTTATCGGTGGAAGTAAAAAGAGCAATAGATGTTTTGAATTATCTGAAAAATATGGATGATTGTTATCTAAATACTCATGTTACAAACAGAATTTTATTGACCATACTAGTTACAGTGGCATATGCAAAAAGAAGCTTTCCCAAGTTGAAGTTGATTAAAACATATTTTCGATCAAGCATGTCACAAGAAAGATTAAACGTAGTGACAACTGACAATCCAGTCTATTGAAAAGAAAATAATTAAACATCTTGATTATACAAGCTTAATTGATATTTTTGTAGCAAAAATAGCAAGACGGGATGTACTCAAGTGATTATTGGTAATATTTATCTTTTTATTTAATTGTATTTGCAATATTAAATGTTATTTTCACTTTATATTTTACTTTACATGTTGCAGCCTTATTAAAAATCAACAACAATATGCATTGTACTTTTATCGCTAAAACAGAAGCAAGACTTAATGTATTAAATGATTAACAGTAACATTTAATTTTTTTATTATATTTTAAAATATTCATGTTATTAAACTCTTTATTTTATTGTTTATTTTGTAGGCTCATTAAAAAAACTTTATCGCAGTTGAAAGGAGGATTATATTTTGAAGTGTGTATGATTTTTTAAACTAAAATAATATTAAGATATTCGAAGAGGACCCTTTTTATTGAAGCTCGATTTAGGTCATCAAAATCTTAGATAGAGCACTGGTTAAGAACTTAATCAAAATGAACCATCATAAAAAAGGTTATGGCTACCATATAAAGATCAAAATACAAATAAGACTCAAGTTTTTAACACTTAAAAATAAACAAAGAATGCAATGCTCATGCAAACAACTACATAAACTGAAGTGCAAAAATTGCAAAGCATAATTATCACTTGAATTCAATGCAATCATCATATTCCTCTCTAGGAAGCCCTAAGTACACATCTGGGGACTTTTGGTTGGTTCTTGAAAATTTTACATCAACTTTTCACGTGCTTAATCCTCATAGACAATTAGATCATCAATAAGCTAAAGACAGTCAGACAATCAATTGTTCGCAATTTTCACCATCATTTCAAAGTAAATTTCTAGCTTCTTATTGTATTGAAACTTTATATTTATACAATATTAAAGCAAATCTAAATTTGTCATTTTTGGTCTAATTTATTCGTGTATGTGACATAATTGGATAAATCTAATAGATCAGCTTGGTTTACCTTAAATATGTAAATAGTATATGTTTCATTTGCATATACAGACATGGAATGCGGTGAAACATGCATATGCTTATATGGCCATATAGAATGTTTTTAGAACAATGGCACATTTTTTTATTTATTTTATGTATGCAAATACATAAAAGCATTAACATCTAGACCATATTAAGTAGAAAAGTCAGAAGCATCATTTAATATATTAATGAAAACAAAGTGCCATTTGATTTCTCTTACCCTATATCCAGCAGGTTGCTTGACACGGGAAAGAGGATGTTGAAACTCACTTGTGGGTCTGAAATCAGGAAACAGAAAAGCATGAAATAACTCTAAGTGAATATAAGAGTCCGCCATTAGAGAATGTCCATGCCCTAAGTACCAGCAAACTGAAACAGTTTGATAGATAGAAAAATGAGAGAGTATCTCACGTCCATGGCATTGTGAAAAATATGTGAATTGGTACTTTCAATGCCTCAGCCACATGTGTATGTCCTGAACAGCCATCCATCCAGATTGATAGTTAGAAAATTTCAACTTGTAAAACTAATGAATCACTAACCAATGGAAAAAAAGAATTACAAAAAAAGTCACATAGTTGAGGATGAAATGGCCCATTAGAAAATCACTGGAATAAATGCAAGAACCAACTCACTGAGAGCAAATTCTAGCAAATTAGCAACTAACTGGGACCAGAAAAGACAAAATAAACGAGCAGTAGTCATGTGAAGTTCAGTAGCAACACAGATGTGTTTTCGTTATAGCTTGAAATGTATCAGAATAAGGAAATGTGATTGAAGAATAATGATGGTTGTCAGTGTGAATGGCCCAACACTACAATATTGATGTTTTCAAACTTCTGACATCTTGGCATTGCTTTATAAAATTCAAATTAGTCTCAAGCAAGCAATTTAGAAGAAGATGATGTAGATGATTTGTTCCCATCAGCGCCGATCAGGACAAAACTGGACATTGCTTTATCAAAGTGCAAATTAGTCTCAAGTAAGGAATTTAGAAGATGAAGATGATTTGTTCCGTCAACACCAATTAGGGGAAGAACAACCACTCTCCAACATCTTCAGGTTGCCCTTCAACTTTCCACTAAAAATTCAACTTTTAATATTCAATGAAAAAACCTCAACGACATAGCAGATTCATTTATATGCATTAAATTAGGTGTTGCCCTCCACTATCTAATTCCATGACTATTAATTGGTAGCCACACTGAAACAAATGTCCCTCAGAAATAGCCATTTCTCCTTGGATTGCAACCATGATTCATTATCCTTAGTCCGTGTTTGTCTTAGTTACAAAAAAAAAACGTTTTTGCTTTGTAGTAATTAACATGAAATTTATTTATCATAGACTAATTAGGCATTTTCCATATATATTAAATTATGGCAGCCTGAATAAGAAACATGATTTTGCGCTACCTAACCGTCAATTTGAGATACAACTGCAAGCACTTATTCTGTCATCTGCTAATACCATCACAAGGCAACTGTCGACAGACCATTAGTATTAGACTGCATGGCCATAAAGAAAATAAGTATGTTTTATTCATTACCAAAATCAACAAGTGATTTTCGTGCAAAATATCAACGACCAAGAGAAGAAAAACAGAAAAGTTACTCTCAGCTAATGGCATGGAGATTCAGATGAAATCTGACCATAAGCAGGTGGATTTGCAATTATAGCATCTGCTTTGAAAGGAATACTGGTGTCAACATCAGGCTCCTTGCACGCTGGGAGCAAGGAAAAAATAATTTCCCTCATCTGTTTACGCTGGATAGGTATCTCTGAAGGTGCAGAAGGTAAGAAACCTTTATTCTTCACCATATCTGGAAAGTTGGCAATCCATGAATAAAGAAAATAAGATGAAATACACACTAGATCAATGCCAGTTAACAAGCAACAGATGCTGTTCATACATTCAGCAAGAATTTTTGGGTCTCCACCTAGAGGATAAAATTCCAGGCCAGCAGATAATACAAACTCCTTGAAATTTGCATGAGTTGCCAGTCTAACACGATGTCCATAATCCTGAGAAGTTTATTTCATCGGTGTGATGTTATTAAAAAACAAGAGATTAAATGTTGAAATATATGTTAATTTTTCTCCATTGAAGATTGCCAACAAATAATGCTAATGAACCCAAGACTAAATTTAACAAACAGAAAGAAAAAAAAATAAGAGGGAACTAATCAGAAAGAAAGAACAAAGAAGAGTGTGTCATCAATTTGTTCGTATATAATCCATCAGAAATGAAAAATGTTTATTTCCTCCACTTTCTCCATGTTACAGTTGTTTACCATCAACAATGCAAATAAGCTGCCTAATCAAACAAGGGGCCACATAGTTATAGTGCCGTCTTGAAGAATGAGAGATGCCACCTTTATGAATTTAAATATTGATAACATAAATATCCAGCAGAGAGGTATACTGTTCTCTCTACTTTTTCCATGCAACCTAATACCTATGAAGGTTCAGTCATTGAACAAAATATCATTCCTACATTTAAGTTTCCATACTCCAGAAATAGCTTGGAAACATTTCTCTTAGTACCTTACCAAAGAAGAAACAATGATGAAAAAATAATAGAAATGGTCAATCGACAGGTACTAAGAGGCTGTCTGAAAAAGTATGCCTTGGAAACATCAATGAAAAGGCATAAGAAGATTAGTACCGAAATGATCAATGGTTTAAAATTTATTTCATCAAATTTCAAGATACAAAACTTGAGATAATGAAAGCTACAATCAACATTACGTAGGGGAAAAACAGGAGTGTTGACTTAATTGTGCACAAGCAACTCAGAAGTGCTAAAAAAAAGATAAATCTAAGATATAATTGTCAAGTGCTTCTAAAATCTTCAAACTCAAACATCTAGTGATTTGGTTGAGTGAGCCTCCTTGCTGCATACTGAATGAAACCCTGAGAGTAAGCATTGAGATAGCTAACCTGCAAGCATTTTCCAATAGCAACAAACGGCTGAACATCACCTCGTGTACCAACAATAAGGATGACTATCTGCATAGGAGGTCGGTATTGGGAATCCATCGAATCAAATGGCTCATCATCAGCTGCTTCACCATTTCCATCCTCTGACCCCAATTCCGAAGGTGCAATTTCAAGATTGCTAGGAACATCAACAACAACAGTCCCATCATCTTTCACGGTAGCTATTCGATTTAGCATCCTGATCTGTGTTAAGCAAGGTAATGACCGAAAAACAGATTTTAAGAAATAAATTACCTTGCAAAGTCAACACAAAGCAACCTTAATGAAAAAGAAAAAAAAAGGAGAAAAGAATAACATAAAAGAATACTTAGATAAAAAAGTTTCTTTAAAGAATTTAAGAAAAAAGTTGATGAAGCCCGAAAGATGATAATGAGAAATATGTGATAAGAATTTTTTTTAATGACATCTCAAGTAGTTCCAAAAGCTAAACAATGTATTATCTAAACTTAATTTTAAAAAGATGGTCATTGGCAACCTACAATCAATCATCAATAACATAGTTGATATCTCATTATTTGCTTCAAGGTTTTACATCCCCTAGAAATTTGTCTTGGTTGATCATGCCAAGAAACAGGAATGTAACAAACAATAAATCTTGGATCCAAGACAATTAAATTAAGAGAAGTTCAATCAAGGGAGCACAAAATTGATCTCTTATTATTCGCATCAAGGTTTTTCATACCTAGAAAATTGTACGTTGACTGATCATTGCCTAAAGATAGGAAGATAGCAAACAAAATTCATGAATCATAGATAACTATGTCAAGAGATATAGTAATCAATTCAGCACTAAATGGTATTGTTGCTTTACAAAATTGACAGAAAATGACAGATCCACAACAGAGTAATAGTCTCACATCACCGAAATGCAATGACAAAGATATATTCACAAGAAGAGTGAAAGAGAAAAAAAGCAAACCTTTTCTTTATTGGGAACTTTATCACTGAACAATTTAAGTGTTGGGTCTTCAATGGGATTCTGTATATGTTTCTCAGTTCTTGACCTTTTTAGGTTTTCTTTTCCTAAATGTGCTTCTGAACTTTCTGCACACTCTGTTCTTCCACCAGGCATAGTATTTGACCTAGGGAGTCCTCTATCAACTGAAACAACAAACAGAAGAATATTGGTGCATATTATAGTATCACAGCAAGTGTTTGACTTTAAAAAAAAACAGATATTTGAACTTCCAATTTGCGGAGGTCGCTAATTGTAAAGTCCTATCAATCAACAGTAATTCAGCATTCGTTTTAACTGACAACAGCCAGCAACATCAAGGTGTTAACACCAGAAAAAATAGCCTTAAAATAAAAAATATGTTACATATATCTCAAGAAAATAAAATTTTCATGTGTTAGTCCGACCAACATCATCCATTAAAGCAAATATGTGTACCCTGTGATGACCTATGAGAACCAAATGCTAAGAGTAACTAAATTATCCTTGGCATTCAATATCAACCTCATAATTAGCTAAATGCAAAAGGTGTTAATTCTCTCCCTCCTCTCCATTTCCATCTTCATTTCCTCTATGCATACAAACATCTCATAATTAATTTCTAGAAACTCATAACATAAGATCACAGGGATCCCACATGTAGCAGAAACATTATAACAAGTATAATGTACAACAACTAGTAGGCATCCTAAGAAATGGAAATAATTATCATAACTAAAAAATGAACAAGATTTCCAACAACCAAAAGCCAAAGGTGTTTAGTGTGTCAATACACCTAAGCGTAGCAACCATGGAGATATTTTAATCCTTTTCATTGACGTGACTGCTAGAGCAGCTACTTGAATAAATCAATAAAAAGGGAACAACAATGAAGCAGCAGCACTGATAACAAATGACTCTTAACTTCAAAAGGGGGCATGACAACAAAAGTGGTCATCGAATAACTAGTCCGATATCAACTGCTTGACAAATTAATCAATTCTAATCAGGGAAAGGGACATGACACCGAAAGGGGTTATTGATTCATTGAATAACTACTTCGCTACCATCTGCTTAATAAGTTCTGCTCCCGATGGTGGGTAGTTTGATGAACAAGCAGACACCTTGAGAAAGTAGTAGAAGCAACATTTTCAACTAACTTATCGATCAAACACCAGTATCACCCAAGAAAAATCCAGCTGCACCGCTACTAAAAAAGAGTCGAACTGACAGGATTCACGAGAGTCCATCTCCAAAAATAAACGTATGCCTCCTTCTGGGATCAAATCCACTCAGTTACTTGCTCAATGATCAATGCAACACAACCATGTCACAGACTACAATTCTTCAGAACCATGATCAAATCCACTCGATTATAACATCATCATTGCCAAATTAAAAGTTCCCTCTCCCACAGAAAAAACCAGAAATACCTACCAACAGAAGCACCGCATACACGCAATCCACAAGATCTCCAAAATACTACTCGTAAAAACGCCTGCCAACCGCAAACGACGGGCACGGAGACGGCGGGCCAGAATCCAAAGCATAACAAATAGGAAGCAAAAGGCCAGGATAATTACCGACGGGGGAAGCGGTGAATCTGACGCTTTTCCCGTTCCCCTTGCTCTCCTCCACGCTGGTTACATTCTCCGCCATTATTGGCCGAGAAACCAGGCGACTGAGGAGCCGAGGGAGACGCGAATAGATCTGGCGCTGCGCAGTGAGAAGAGAGGGATCTCCGGAGCAGCAGCGATCGTTACCGTGACCGCCCCCGGTTACAGTCCGCTCACGGAAGGACACGTGACGGTGGCAACACCCACTCCACTGTCAAAAAGAAAAAAAAGAGAGAGAGAGAGACGCAACGGGTTGCCTAAAGCGGACGCCGTCCACTGCGACGCAAATATAGGTATTGTCCATTGTGTTTCAAACGCAATGGAACGGAATATTATTATATTATGAGTAATGATTGGTAGAGTGAATTTGGGAGAGTGAATAGGAGAGTGAATGACGTCCAGCTAATGTGTACATGTTCGATCGACGATCGGACACCACCGGCGGCCTCTGATTGTCGTCCCGAATCAAACTATACCTTGGGAGGACGGTGAACTCGTCAGGATCGCCGGCAACGGTGAACCCATCGAAATCGATGGTCAATGATGCGAGATCACAATTATAGCGATCTCCGACGGGTTCACCGTGCCCCCCAGGGTATAGTTTGGTTCGGGACGGCGGCCAAAGGCCGTCGGTGGTGTCCGATCGTCGATCGGACGTGTATACAATAACTGCCACGTCATTCACTTTCCCATTCACTCTCCCAAATTCACTTTCCCTATCATCACTTTCACGTCATACAATAACTTTTATGGTATCATATTCCTATCATTATTACATATTTGCATGTCCAATAATTCTCCGAGTGTATTTATAATTTTTTTTTAGATTTTAAGATTATCAAATACTTTTACTAAGAATAGTTAATAATTTAAAAAATAATAATAATATAGACAAGTTTAGCAAAATTTGAATTTGATTTTATAATCATCAAAAACTTTTTAAAATAACTAACACTATGAAGAGTGACTAGGCAAATAGAAAGTGATTTGATATTTCAATTTATATTAGAGCTATTAAACACTTAATGTTGATGAATAATAAAGAATTTTTATAGAGGATAGAAATAGTCTTTAGTAATATAGGATAAAAACTTAGTATAATAGATTCAATATAGGATAAAAACTAGTCAAGATAAACCTTAATTACTAGTTAAACAATCAATGGACAATTTAAAAAAAAAAAAAGAACGCAACAACGTTATGGTTGAAAATAGTAATTAATACCCTCGAATTGTGATGTATCAACTAAGTTTTAATGATTTTAAATATTTATGATTGTATTCCTAATTATAATGTATTGCATAGTTGTTTCCTTCATTTGAATGATAAATCTAGGATGTTGGGGTTAGATGATGAGAGTTTGCTTTTGAATTTAATTTGATAGTCGATAGAAAATTTTCATAAAATTGGACAAATCACTTCAAGAATGATTCAAAAAATTAAAAACTTGGATTATCAAAAAATAAAATAAAGTCAACTCTTCTCAATACCTCTCAATGTGTTTATGGATTATCAAATTTAATATTATTGATACGGGGATAGCGGGTAAGATCCCCACATAAGATGAGTCTCTGTTAGGGATAAGACCCAAGGTCAATTCAGAAAGGTGAGTTGATGGGACGAAAATGCAAGGCATCCTCCAAACAAGGGCGAAGTTGTCCTCTCCCAATAGATCGTTAAGCACTCTCCCAATAGAGCACTAAGCATTCTCCGAATGGGACAGTGAACACATGCCAACACACTCAACGTCCAGTCAGTCAGACTTTCACCCTCTTTCTACTAAACACGAAAGGGAGACTGATGATATGGGGATAACAAATCGAATCCACACGTAAGATGAGTCTCCGCAAGGAGTAAGAGCCAAGGCCGAGTCATAAACGTGAGTCCATCGGACGAAAAGGCGGGGCATCCTTCGAATTAGGATAGAGAATATCCTTAAGCGGAGTTGTCTTCTTCCAATAGAGTGTTCAGCTAGGGCGAGACCTCCATAAGGCCAGCGAGGCAGTCACCTAAGGCCCAACTTAAGAAGGGATCAATTTTTTTTAATTATACTTATCGAAATATAAAATCCTTGCAGATCCATATGAGGCACCCCCTAAAATTATCGCTCTACGATTGACGCTCGCATATCTTCATTTATTTCTATAGTTAGAAGAATTAAAGAGACACATTGATCTCTTCAACAATTAAAGTTGTGTTAGATCGCTTTCTCTGTTTAAGGAACAAAGCCCTTCAAAAGAAAATAACTTTCTTTCTATTTTTATATATCATGCAACTGTTGTCTTTTTTTTCCTCTCTCAAATTTTTTGTCATTAATCTTATGAATTTTTATGTAATTTAGTAATCTTTCGCCTCTTGATAAAGATAATGCTATCGTAATTCTAATGCGACCTGATATTAAATATGCTAATAATAGTTGATGGAAAACTATATTAATTGACATCCAATTTCTTCAGTTTTGATTATTTTAGAGTTCATGCTGAATGTTCTCAGTGTTCAAGCCCTCGATGAACATTATGTATTCTATTTTAAGATTAAATAAAAATATGATATGATAGTATGATAGTATTTACATGTATTATAATTTGGTAAATTTTTCATGCATTTAGACATTGAAACTATTTTAATCCATGAACTGTCATTACACATTAAGATTTAAGCTTTTAGCAAGCATGCCTCTTATAAAAAAATAGCTATGATAGGGAGAGTGAAAATGGGAGAGTGAATGATGTGGCACTTGAGTGAATGACGTGACATTTTACATGCACACGTCTGATTATCACTTAAACACCGAAGGCCGCCGCCCCGAATCAAATTATACCCTGGGGGGCACGGTGAACCCGTCGGAGATCGCTGCATACAAAGTGTCACGTCATTCACTCTACCATTCACTCTCCTATTTTCACTCTCCCTATCATTTTTCTAAAAAAAATAATTGTCTAGAGCAAAAAAAAATAGAAGGAAGAAGCTTTAATTCAAAGCTAAGCAGCAATCTCAATAAGTATTTCACTAGCAACCAAAGAGAACAAACATAAGTAGTAGAATAAGTAAATTAGAATGACACTGATAATAAGTGGAATGATCAAGAACATAGTGAATTGAATAAACTTCATAATGAAGACCCAAAACAATTTAAAAATTATAAAGATGAAGTCAATATGCCTAAAATTGAAAATGATGAAGGCATAAATTAAGAGATCTTATTTCCTTTAAATGTTGATGATTCGGGAAATTGGGATAAAAATCAAAATATTAAGGACTTTTTTAGTTGAAAAAGGTCCTAGAAAAGATGATGATATTTTCTTTCCTCTTGATAACACCGAAAGACACTTTAATCCAACAACATTAAAGAGACAATTGCCAAATGGTGAGAAAAGTGATAGAAGATGGTTAGTGTATTTTATTTCTATGGATAAGATCTTCTGTTTTTGTTGCAAGTTATTCAATAATCAAAGAACCACAATGAAACTTGGTCATCTGGATGATGAAAGATACAAAGATTGGAAGAATATCAGTTGATATCTCAATCTTCATGAAACTAATAAAGATCATATTGATTGCATGATTAGTTGGATTGAATTGGAAAAAAAACTTAGAAAGAAAAAAAACAATTAATGAAAATATCAAGTAGCAATTAACAAGGAGAGAAAATATTGAAAATAGGTATTGAAGAGAATAATTAAAGTTGTGAAAAAAATTACGAAAAATAACTTGGCACTTCGAAGAGATAATGAGAAGTTTTATGTTAAGAATAATGGAATATTTTTATAGTTAATTTAAATGATTATTGAATTTAATCTAATAATGGAGGAGCATCTTCGGTGTGTTTAAGAAAGACAGATTCATTACACTTGGGCCCAAAATCTAAAATGAATTGATATAGATATTGGCGACAAAAGTAAGAGTTTAATTATTGTAAAAATTAAACATGTAAAGTATTTCACTGTTATACTTGATCGCACTTTGGATACAAGTCATGAGGAGCAGATGCCCCTTGCAATTAGATGTGTCAATTCAAAAAATGCAATAACAGTTGAGAAATTTTTATTAAATACGGTAAAAAAAACTTGGTTCAAGAAAATTTCGGAGATTATTTAGGGTTTGTCGGATCTCGGATCAAGGTTGAAGGGGGGAAAATTGGATTTGGTTGAAGTCGAAGGGGGGGGGGCTAAATGACTTAAACCCTAACTATACGAGAGGGGAGTTTGATTAGGCAAAATTCAAGGGGGTTTCTGCAAAACATCCAAACACTTAAATCTCCACCTTCGTCCTATTCTTCTCCACCTGCAAACAACCTCACGACGCCCTCTTCTCCTTCTCCACTGAAGTTTTCTGCTTCCTCAATTGTTTCTTCTCCTTTCTCTACGTGAGAAATTGTTTCCTATTCGCAGAAGGTCAGCCGATCGACGATTCTCTTCTTCTCCGTGTTGGCGACAAAGCATGTCTTCGATCACCTTGGTATTGGTGTCGGGCTTGTCATGGGCACTCCATCAACCGAGGATCACTAATTGGTCTCCATCTAGAAGGTAAGTAGTTCATCCTATACCTTGTAGATGGATCTTTGCAGAGATTGGTTGTAGAATCGAGTGTGGAGTTTTCCGACTCTTGATATGTGTTTTGATTTGGCTGGCTAGGATCTAGATTTCAGGTTACAAAGGGGGGCTTGTGAAACGAAATTACGACGGAAAAACGGCAACTCTTATATAATAAAGTAAAGAGAAGTAGAGAGAGAAGAGAGGTAGAGAGAAAGAAAGAAGAGGTAACCAAATAACTTTATTCATTGATCTATCCAACTTGTCTATGAGATACATAATTTATAGAAATCTTAGAATACTTAGTCAAATAAAAATTAATAACGAAACTGTTAATTAATAGATTTATAAAGAATCTGTTAATTAATATATTAATAAGAAAACATCTAATAAATATTAACGGATTAAACAAAATTTGGGTCACCAAACTCTAACAATCTCCACCTTGACGCGAATTCCATAAATCTTCAAAAGAACATTCTTCACCTCTTCCACAAAAAACCCCCACAGGTAAATCTCAGCATCTAGCACCAACCAAGTCCAACCAATGTTTAAACTTGTCTATAGGGAGTGTCTTAGTCATCATATCAGCAGGATTATCATGAGCACTGACTTTCCTAACAATAATATCACCACGAGCAATAACATCACGTATAAAATGATACCTCACATCAATGTGTTTTGTCCTCTCATGAAACATCTGATCCTTCGTGAGAAAAATGGCACTCTGACTATCACAAAAGACTGTAGTAATCTGCAAGTCTTCGCTAAGCTCACTGAAGAGTCCTTTCAACCAAATAGCTTCCTTACAAGCTTCCGTAATAGTCATATACTTAGCCTCTGTAGTGGACAATGTAACTGTATTCTGCAAAGTAGCTTTCCAACTGATAGCACAACCACCAACAGTGAACACGTACCCCGTAAGTGATCTTCTTTTATCAAGGTCACCTGTAAAGTCAAAATCAACATATCCAATAACTGCATCTCTATTTCTCCCAAAATGCAAACAAATATCAGAAGTCCCTCGTAAGTATCTGAAAACCCACTGAACTACCTTCCAATGCTCTTTACCAGGATTTGCCATGTATCTACTAACTGTACTCACTGCATGTGATAAATCTGGGCATGTACAAACCATAGCATACATGAGAGATCCCACTGCACTAGAATATGGAACCCGTGACATATAATCAACCTCATCATCTGGCTGCGGACATAAATCAACTGAAAGTCTAAAGTGTGTAGCTAACGGAGTACTAACAGACTTGGCAGAATGCATGTTAAATCGATGAAGTACTTTCTCAATATACCCTTTTTGACTTAGGTATAATTTACCTGCCTTTCTGTCTCTCAGAATTTCCATCCCAAGTATTTTCTTTGCAGCTCCCAAATCTTTCATCTCAAATTCTTTACTTAGTTGGGCTTTGACCTTTCTTATCTCTTCCTTATTATTAGTCGCAATCAACATATCATCAACATATAAGAGCAGATAAATAAATGATCCATCATCAGTTTTCTTAAAGTAGGCACAACTGTCATAGCTGCTTCTTCTGAAATCATGAGTGATCATAAACGAATCAAACCTTTTATATCATTGCCTAGGTGACTACTTCAAACCATAGAGGGACTTTTTCAGCAAGCATACATAATCCTCTTTTCCTAAGACTTTGAAACCTTCTAGTTGTTGCATATAGATTTCTTCCTCAAGTACCCCATGTAAGAATGATGTCTTCACATCCAGCTGCTGCAACTCTAAGTCATGCATGGCCACAATACCAAGGAAAGCTCGAATTGTACTATGCTTTACAACTGGGGAAAATACATCAGTGAAGTCTACTCCTGGAATCTGACTAAAACCTTTAACAACTAGTCTGGCTTTGTGTTGGGACCGGGTGCATGTTGACATGGATGCGGGATCGTAATTTTAAAATTAATTACGTGCAGTGGAAGGTTTAGCATAAATAATTTCTCTAATTATTTAACCACACATCTAAGCATGCAATTTTATCTTATGTAGACATGATCATATATTTAAAATTTTGCAGAAACGTAAACTAATTTACGTATTACCTCGCGTAACTCGAAGGAAGGGACGAGATCCAACCGTAAGCATCCCTTGGAAGCTCCGCCTCTATTCGCGTCCACGCGCGAGTATCTTCGGGATGACTTCGCAAAGCCACGAGTTTCGTGTTCTCGAGAACTACTATATTCTCCGAGAACGCGACAAGAAAAACCAAGAGAGAAGTCGAAAGATTAACCACAAAAGGATGGCCGGCAGGGAAAGGCCAGGGGCGGCCTTCTTGGGGCTGGTTGGCGCACGGCAAGAAGGGGAGAAGAGAAGGAGAGACCGAGAGCAAAAAAAGAGTTTATGCCTTGGGTCCTTTATATAGTAGCCTCTCAACCATCAAGCCTCTCAAATATGGAATAACTTATTTCATCTTGCCAAGTTTGATTTTATATCATGGTTAAAATCATATTTTAATTCATGATAAAAATCAATCAAGTCTCTTCTCTTCTATAGAATAAACATCCTTATCATGGTAAATCAATCCATGATTGATTTTATAAAATAAACCAATCCATGATTCATTTTAATTTCCATGAAGAAATAAACCAAACCTTGGTTTATTATAAAATAAACCACACTTGGTTTATTTTATAAATTGATCCAAAAACTTGGTTCTTCCCTTTTGTTGTGGCCGGCCAAGTAAAGAGGGTGGAGGCCTTCTTTGGCCGGCCCATCCAAGTCATGCCCCAATGAATTAAACTTATTTAATTCATCTATTAAGTCTTCAAAAAACTTAGCCATTTTACGCTTCCGATGCGTCTCTGAAAAATTCAGATTCGACTTATCGTTTGGCTCAACCAAACCTAATCTCTATTGATTGGAAAATCTAATTTTCAACTCGTTTTAAATCCCTCAGATTACTCGTAGTGCGTGTGACTAAATAGGCTTTCGATTTATGTTGGTCATCTATAATTAATCAATTATAGAACGATCATGAGTGGCACCTAATAGTACATCATAATCCCCAATTAATCGAAAGATCAACGGTTGATCTCAGAAACAATTCTGAAACCCTTCAGCAGCTATAATGAATCGTGCCCCATTCCCTTCACCATCTTATACCCACTTGGTTCAGGACATGGTCTATGTGTGTCAGTCCCCACTAGGCTGACTACGTCACACCTAGCCCAAGTAACGTTTTCTCGTCTTACGGATTCTAATTACTCTCATGTATTTAAGAGATTCATACTCTGAACATGTCATGCTCTGGCCAGAGGCTTCAAGTAACAATCCAACGATAGGCCTCGGGTATACATCTCCTAGCAAGGAATGGTGAATCCTTTGTAGGCTGTTCAAACATCTTCGGGCACTTCGACTTATACCCAATCATCCTGAGTCCACACCTCCTTAGAGATGCTTGCTTAAGATGTCAAAGTATAAGTCTCCATGACCAAGATGACTTGAACACAACAAGTCAAAGGAACATCGCACTTAAGCTGCAGTAAGAACTTCACTGACATATCTATATGTAGACTACTATATGAAGTTTTACAGCCAGTCACTCCAATTAACTAGTTCCCTTAACTAGCATTCATGTTTATCTTCGGACATCTCAATGTCACCAGCCAGTGAAAATCAGCTGATTAGAGAATAACTCATGCTAGTCTCAACAGAATTGATAGTGTCTGTATTTATCAATTCATCGACTAAGGACAATTTCAATACTTCACAATTGCACATGTAGAGATAATCACTAGTTGTGAATTCATCACAAATTCTCTCATGCTGTGAATTGTATTACGGACATTCAGTAAATGAGTTTAAGATCTCAATCAAATACACAAACATGTATACTCAAATAGTGAATATTCATTTATTAAAATAAATGATTACAATCATAAGGTGATTGCCTTAGGACACTTCTCTCATATCACTAACACTTTGTACCTAGCTTCTTCAACTTCCGGTATTCCCTCCTTTCTTTTAAATATCCACTTGCAGCGAACAGCTTTCTTACCCTTAGGTAATTTCACCAAGTCTCATGTGTCGTTTTTACCAAGTGACTCCATCTGCTCCTGCATAGCAATTATCTACTTACCAGAATTATTGCAGCTAATTGCTTCTGAATACGTCTCAGGTTCTTCACCGGAATCAATCTCCTCAGCCACGTTTAAAGCATAAGCGACTAAATCAGCCTCTGCATATCTCTGAGGGCGTCTAATTTCTCTCCGAGGCCTATCTTTTGCAATGGAATATTGTGAAGGTGCTTGTGATGAGCTCGTTCCATCCACAACATCTAGAATAGGCTCTGGAGTAGTCTCTGTAGATATCGGCTCAATCTCAATCTCCACCTGTGTGTTTGTCTTCTGCTTATCTTCCTTAGAAAGAGTTTTAGATAGAGACCCCTGAAACATGCTAGTCTCGTCAAAAATAACATCTCTACTGATGATGACTTTCCCGGTCTCTGGACACCAAAGTTTGTATCCCTTCACTCCTTGTCTAAAGCATATAAATATGCACTTTACCGAACGAGGCTCCAACTTTCCATTATCTACATGAGCATACGCAGGACATCCAAAAATTCTCAAATTAGAATAACTAGCAGGAGTACCAGACCATACCTCTTGTGCAGTTTTCCTTTCAATAGCAATTGATGGAGAGCGATTTACAAGATAACAGGCATACGCAGCGGCTTCTGCCCAGAAAAACTTCGGTAGCCCAGCATTAAGAAGCATACAACGCACCTTCTCCATTAAAATCCTATTCATCCTTTCTGCTACACCATTTTGTTGAGGAGTATACCGAACTATATGATGTCTCACAATACCTTCAGCTCTGCATAAGACATTAAATTCACCAGAACAAAACTCCAATCCGTTATCAGTTCGAAGATGCTTTAATTTCCTCCATGTCTGCTTCTCAATCATGACCTTCCACTCCTTAAAGGTAGTAAAAACATTACTCTTATGTCTTAAAAAGAATGCCCAAACTTTTCTTGAGAAATTATCAATAATTGTTAACATATAGAGAGCACCACCTTTAGATGGTACTTTAGAAGACCCCCACAAATCAGAATGAATGTAGTTTAATATACCCTTTGTGTTATGAATCCCAACTGAGAACTTGACTCTTTTTTGTTTGCCAAAAACACAGTGCTCGCAGAACTTTAGATTTGTAATACTTTGTCCATCAAGAAGTCCTCTCTTGCTCAATTCAACCATGTCATTCTCACTCATATGACCCAAACGTATACGCCAAAGTCTTATAACATCAGAATCAGACATAAACGACCTTGCGACGACAACATCACCTAATATTGTAGATTTTTGCAAAACATATAAACCGATGGTTCTTCTTTGTCCCTTCATCACAACAAGAGACTCTTTACTGATCTTCACAACTCCACCTTCACCAGTGTACTTGTACCCTTTAGAATCAAGAATACTCAAAGAGATCAAATTTCTCTTCAAATCAGGAACGTGCCTCACATCACCAAGTGTCCGAATGGCACCATCAAACATCTTAATTCTGATCGTACCAATACCAACAATTTTGCAGGATGCATTATTGCCCATCAAAACGACACCACTCGAAATCGTTTTATATGTTGAAAACCAATCCCGATTGGGACACATATGAAACGTACAGCCAGAATCAAGAATTCATTCCTCACTCTACTTCAAATCAGCATCAGAGGCAACGAAAAGTTCACCATTACTGTGATTTTCGACAACATCAAACTCACCAGACTTCTCTGTCATGCACAACTGCTCCAATTTTAGCCATAGTGCAATAGAGAATTTTTTCTTCATACTTGCCATTGTCATTAATCCCGGTTGACATCCAACCTGGCTCTGATACCACTTGAAACGAAATTACGACGGAAAAATGGCAACTCTCATATAATAAAGTAAAGAGAAGTAGAGAGAGAAGAGAGGTAGAGAGAAAGAAAGAAGATGTAACCAAATAACTTTATTCATTGATCTATCCAACTTGTCTATGAGATACACAATTTATAGGGACCTTAGAATACTTAGTCAAATAAAAATTAATAACGAAACTGTTAATTAATAGATTTATAAAGAATTTGTTAATTAACATATTAATTAGAAAACATCTAATAAATATTAACGGATTAAACAAAATTTGGGTCACCAAACTCTAACAGCTTGGGAGGAAGGAGATCTCCACCTTGTCCATCGCTTGGAGGCTAATCTGTTGAATTCGAGCAAAGACTCCTTATCGATGCAAGTTCAAGTAAGGTCTCAGTATGTAAGGATTTCTATTGATGGGTTTATAGATTTAGAATGGATCGATATTATTGAGTTGATTGGAATTAAGTTTTTCCCTTACCTTGTGGAGTTTCTTGCTCACGTCGGTAGAAGATTCCGTGTTAGGTTTGTATCTTGTTGTTATATTGGTTTTGGATAACTATAGGTCGATTTTTGACTTGCAATATGGATTTTGATCTTGTCATATGATACTAGATTGAGTTAGGGTTCTATTTTAGGATTTTTTTGGATGATATTAGAATGTGCAAGTTAGATCAATGTTGTTCATTTGAATTGGTTCCATGTTGGGATGAAAACAGTGATTCTCTTTTGGGTTGCTATGAGTGTTTGGAGAGGGAGATTGTTCTTGATGGTGTATGTGGTTGATTTATAAGTTGCTTGTTAACGTCGTGAGTTTGTTTTTGAGGAATTTTGGAACTCATATATTGACTTAATTAATGGTGGTGCATGTTTGTGCCACTTTAGGTTGTCGTGAGCTTCTGTGGAGTGGTTTGGCATTAGCATATGCCCAATGATCATGTGTTGTCGTGAGTTGAATTTGGAAACTAACCTAAGGTTGGGTTGGTAGTTTATTGTTTCATGAGAAATCCTATCACTTTGGAATCAATTGTCTTGGAGTTCTATTTTATGATTATATAGATCTTAGTGTCTAGGTTTTGGGTTAGTTCGTGGCCACCCTAATCTCAATACATTGGGTTGATTGAGAGTACATCATCAAATAGGGATGCATAAATAATTTAGAATGTATCTTGTTGTAGTTAAGTATTTAGATTAGCTAATTACCATTTATATAAATAGCTAAATTTATATCCTTTGGGGGGTTCTCTGTGTTACAGGCTTCTTCATTTGAGGTGGATTCCTTTACTTGTTTACATAGATATTTTGTTTATATGCATAGCTTATTGTTATGATAGCAGTAGATTTTATTACCTTATATCTACTCTTGATTATCCCTTCTTGATATTTAGCTGCTTATCATATTTATGTCAATATAGTCTCTCTTTGATACTCTCAGTCTGTAGAGTACACACGTGTGAACATGTGCGCATGAGAGTTGCATGTCATATTATATTTGGCATTGAGTGATCACTAGTTATACTTACTTGTATTCCTAGTTGCATGATTGATTCGTATTAATACATGTTCATAACCTACGCATGCCCTTATCATGGTATGGATGGTGATCAGGTGTGTGTGGTTTAGAATCATGCACCATCCTTGCGCTAATGTATAGCTATCGCCTCTTGGCTCTCTTGTGGTTGAGACGGATTGACAGTCATATTGGATTTGCACAGTACTCAATCACTCATGGGTTAGTGCTTACCGATGTGTGTGCAGTTTTTATCTTGTTCTGCTCCGCTCAAACACTCATGGGTTAGTGAATATCGAGTGTGGTAGCAGACAGAGATCTATCCTCTTTCCGGTAATTCAAGGGGATGAGAGTGGAGCTCCCCCATTTTCTTTAGTGTATGAGTGTCAAGTGTGTATTCCGACTGCATCCTGTTCACTAGCCCATTTCGGAACAGTAGCAGTAGAGTGTGTATAATTGTCAGAGCCCTACCCACTTGGCCGTTTACATATGACATGTGACAGTGGCTTGACTGCATCAAGGGGTGACACATAATATTGCATCATGTGCATATGACGTATCTTCGCATTTATTTGTAATTTCTGCATATGTTTGGCATGCACGCATAAGAGATATTATGCATATGGTCTTGGTAACCTTGCATTATTTGTGTGTACGAACTTACCCGTAGAGGGTTTTATTAGGGATTTTTTATTTATATCCCTTAGGATTAGTTGGCTTTGGTATGTACATTTTCATAGAGTATTTCAGTCAGGTTTTTAATATTGTTATGAGACTGTATTTCTTCATTCTATACTACTTTTTATAGCTTTTTTATAGTCATGCATATCTTATCTCTATACTCGTAGAGTTCGCTAGGACTCACCCCCATTTACTTTATTTTATATTTCCAGGCTGATACTTAGAGTTGCCAGGAGAGGCCCGACAGCTAGCCCCTCCAATCAAGTTGACTTGTATTTCGTTTCACATCTTATTGCAGTCATGTGCATATTTCTTATTCGTTATGTAGACTTGTATCTCTTGTGTGTTTGTGGTTGATGTGTTTCGTGTGCCTCGGAGGGCCTATGTTGTTTTGTTTCGATGTAGTCACTTCAGTTCACGACTTCAGCTTGTATATGATGCATTCTACTTTCCGTTATATACTATATGTTCCCGCCGTATTGGCCGAGGTATGTTGGAGGCTGTGTAGCCATGTATAAATGCTTCATATTGTCCGTCGTACAGGGGAAAATGTTATATGTTTGCCATCGAACATGAAGATTCCCCGGAGGTGTGATAATTTTGGATTAGATTTTTGAAAGTTAATAAAACTTCATGACTTGGGCTTTTTACAAAGCTTAAAAATATTTTGAGCAATCTCAAATTTGACATTGATAATATAAGAGGTCAATGATATGACAATGAATCTAATATAAAAGGAAAGTATAAGTGTGTACAAAGTAGATTACTTGAAATTAATCCAGGACCGTCTTAATGGCCTATGCCTAGGGCCTCAATTATTATTGGGGCCCATTATTTTTGATATATTAAACATATTTTTATTATATTTTTTAAGAGAATGAAAAAGAATAAGGTTTTGATAAAAAATTTACGTATCTTATTTTTTAGTCAAAATTATAGATTTTATAAAAATCTTATTATGGTTCCAATGGATAGAGCCATAAGGGGTTCTCTTTTTAATATTTTAAATTTAATTTTTATTATGTATGTTATTTTACAAGATCTAATGTATTCCTCTTCAATATCTTTAAACCTTAGCCTTCTCTCGTTACATTTATTTTTTGTTAGTGACGTTTTCTCTTTTGATTATGCAAAATAAAAATAATTAGTCTTTTTTCGAGTTCCCCCTCTTCCCTTGACTAGCTCCCCCTCTTTGTACTTCTCTCACACATTGATATTGGAAAAGAAAAATTACATCTAACGCTGTCATGTTGATTCTGTTGGTGCTACTATGCTCCTTGCTTAATTAAGTTCAAATGTTGAGGGATTCATCCATATTATGTTCGATCGTGACTTAGATATCTTTATCATTTCGCTTCCTTGATAGACATTAAGTTTTGCTTTTATTTATATGTATTTACAGAAATATATTTTTTAATTTCCCTTTTATTTCTATTATATCATTTACAACTATTTTGGTTTAGGTAATAAAAAATATGATTTATTTTTTCTTTTGTTTTGTGCCTAAAATGACTTATTTAGATTTTAATAAATGATAATGGCTAGTTTGATCTCGTTATGATCTTCATTTTCTAAGGATTATATTGAATTTTATCAATTGTATATGTATTATTTATTTATTTATTTATTTATTGTGATTTGCGGTGATGATGAGTTGAAGATGGAAACATGATTTTTTTTCTATTATTGTCCCATTTCATTTATTCCTTTTTTAAGAGTTATTATTTTCGTCTTTTATTTGAGTAATTAGACATTTTTTTTATCTTTTTAGTTTTTAAACAATTCTAAATATATTTATTTTCGACCAAGTCGGTTGTCAGTTACAAGTCCGAATGAAAAAGGACGAGTAAATTTATTTTAAACAATGTTAAAGATTTTTTTTTGCCTAGGGTCTTAAATAGGCTTGAGCCAGCACTGAATTAATCCTAGAGTTTTCTACACTCTATGTAGATGTCATAGTCTTAATCTCACATTATATGATATGATGAAATATTGTCCTAAAGCAATGCCCTTTTTTGGTGTTATACAAATTATATATTCATTATTCTCTTCTTCTACCTAGAGTTGAGAAATTTTCAAAGATCATGTGTTAGGACTTATGGTCATGTCATTACCATAAACACGATGAGAAAGTATGTTAAAAGTGCGAAGCATATAAAAATCAAACTTCGAAAATACGCAATGCTTTAATTGATTTGGGAAACATTTCTGATAACTCAAAAATAAAGAGTGAAGCTAAGGGTTTGACATCATTTGAAATTGAGATTTTTTAGTTCATATCTGAAATGATAATTTGGTACAAGTTGTTATATAAGATTAATATTGTTAGTAAGTTTCTTTAAGCAAAAAATATGGATATTGATGTTGCTATCAGATAATTAAAAAGATTTATTTCTTTTCTCTAAGAGTTTAGAGAATTCTGGATTTGTTCAAGTATTGATTGAAGCTGAACATATTGCACTTGAAAATATGAATTAAACCTTATTTTCGAGAAAAATACATTATTCGAAGAAAGAGACAATTTGACGAGATCAACAATGATGGAGTAACTCAATCTCCTAAAGAATCTTTTCGAGTTAATTACTTCTTATTTATAATTGATCAAGCTTTTTCTTCACTTCCAACTCGGTTTGAATAATTTCAAAAAAATGAAGAAATATTTAGGTTTTTATTTAGTTTGGAGAGATTGAAGTTTATTGATGATGATGGTCTCTTGCACTAATGTGTCAATTTTCAAGATTCTTAATACACGATGGATACTCTGATGTTGATGGATTAATTTATACCTAGAACTAAAGTTGTTAAGACACTCATTACTAAGAGAATCAAAAAAATCGATTGATGTGTTGAATTATTTAAAGAAAACTGATGGATGTTATCCAAATGCTTATATCACTTATCGAATTTTATTGACTATACTGATTACAATTGCATCTATCGGAATAAATTTTTCCAAATTGAAATTGATCAAAACTTATCTCCAATCAACTATGTTGTAAGAAAGACTATTTATCTATTGAGAAAAAAGTGGTTGAGAAAGTTGATTATACAAACTTAATTAATACTTTTGTTTCTAAAATTATGAGGCGAAAAATATTTAAGTGACTATATACTGATTCAAAATATGAATTTTATATTTTGTTTAGATTGTTTGGGCTTTATTAGTATTTTTTTAAGAGATATATTATTTTGGATGATATATTTTTTTTATTTTTATTTTTAGAATTCATGTTATAAATACTGTTATATTTATGTTGATTGAAAAAAATGTGAATATCAAGGTGTGAGGACATCATTTTTGATGCTCATCTTAGGCCCCAAAATCACAAATCCGATACTACGTTAAGCACTCCCCCAATAAAACACTAAGTATTCTTTGAATGGA
>JAGFNQ010004768.1:628651-643671 GCA_024364735.1 Boesenbergia rotunda | reverse complement strand
GCATGGCCATGCCCAAATAAGGCAATATGAGATATTGAGCTTATTTGATTATAGTGAGTCTACTTGGAGTTCAAGACTACATAGATTGATTGGAGGATGACACGGTCTATCTTCATAGAAGATCAATCTAGATATCAACGATAGAAGGACATTGTCACATATTATGAAAGTCATAATTAGTAGTCACATTGGTGATGTTGGATCTCAACATTCTTGTAACTTGGGTAGCAATGATGTGTTGCTAGATACCGCTCATTGCTTATGTTCTAAGAGGTTAGAAGCATTGCCAACGTTACAAGAACCTATAGGGTCACACGCAAAGAACAAATAGATGGAGAAAAAATGAAGTCAAGTTGACTTGGCTAAATATGGAAAGTCCATAAAAGGCAAGTTTGACTTGACCCAAATCCAAATCAAGTTTGACTTGACTTGGTTCCACTTCAAGTTAGACTTGACATGGGAGAAGAAATGGAGTCAAGTTTGACTTGACTAAATATGGAAAGTCCAAAAAAGGCAAGTTTGACTTGACCCAAATCCACCTCAAGTTAGACTTGACTTAATGCCACATATGGTGATGAATTGGCATGGAGCCAACCATTGATGATGCTCCACATCATCAAGAGCATTAAGTGTGGATGCACCTCATCAAGGAAGATTAATGTCAAGTTTGACTTGACCAAAAGGCCACCTCACCTTGACTTGACCAAGTGATGACTTGGCTTGGTATTTGACCAATGATGATGCTCCACATCATCTCCAAAGGTTGTAACCCCCCCATTTGAATTTGAATTCAAATTGAAAGTGGGTTATGGCAGGCCACTTAATGGCCATTAATGACCATTATGGCTGGCCACTTAATGGCCATTAATGGCCATTATGTGGTCGGCCACAATGAGAGAAAAAAACCAAGTGTTGGTTCCATTTTTCTGATTGTGTGTCTTCTGTTTTTCCTCCTCCAAGTGTTGGTGCTCTTCTTCTTCTTCTCCTCTTGGCCGAACCCTTGAAAGGTGCTAGCACACCTAAAGGGTTTCCTCCATCCACTTTGTTCGCGTGGATAATTCTAGAGGGACGACACTTGACGTCCTAGAGATCCGACATCCAAAAGGAGCGAGCGGGATTAAGCGGGGCACGCACCAAAGGTAAAATGGTTTATCCCTATTTAGATCTAGGAGTAGATCGAGTTTTGAGCATGAAATGAATACGTGATTTTTCGTTTCGGAATTTTTCTTCACACGAGATCCATGGCTTTGGGTTCTCGGGGTTTCCGCGACGTGAAAAGGCGGTTTTCGCGGTCCGAAAAACCCAACAGTGGTATCAGAGCCACGTGCGAAGCACGTATTTATTTTTTTTGTATGGGATACAAAATTTAGAGTAGTTTATGATTCTGTAATTTTTCTAATTTTTAGGATTTTATGAGTATTTTTCTCGTAGAGGCGAAACAACGAGTGCGAAGCACTTGTACACTTCGACCACCGAGAAAAACTTCTCCGAAACGGCAAGTTTCGCCTAAATAGATTTTGGGACAACGGGTTAGGCACTGTTAGATCGCGATACGACACTCACGAAATTAATTTCGTGAGTAGGGGCGCCACCCCTAACCCCGCAAGGGGCCTTGTCACGTGATTGTGCCCGAAACCCGCTTAACGGGACCACCGTGGAGTTGTGACTCATAAAATTCGTAAAATACATAGAAAAATTAGATAAATTTCTGTAAAATACATAATTTTGAATTATGTACAGTAGTGTGATGGTCATGGCCCAAGACCCTATTTTAATTAGATTAAAATATGTGTGTAATTCATATTACGGCCTGCGTGCCGTTATTTGTGTTGTGTGTGTTATATTGTGATTGCGACCTGCGTGTCGGCCTTTTATTTATTATTTCTATTAAAATTAGTTTAAGACTCAAATGTAACTCGAGTATAAATTTTGTAATGTACAAAATTGAAGATGAAGGAAATTCTAGAGAAGACGGACTCGTGGGAAGCAAGCCGACAACACATGGGGTTCTGGAAGGAGGAGCTTGGAGAAGCTGCTGCCTAGACCCTAGGTTGACCAAAGGATCTTCTCATTGGCTTGAGAAGATCTTAGTAGGGCCATGACTAATCACACTTTAATTTTCTTGTATATTTTATTTTTGCTTACTCAAGGCGTAGTATGATGTGGATCTTGACCTACGAGAATTATAGTTAGTTGGTGTGGATCTAGTAGTGTGGTTTTACCACATCTATGACTCGATTCTACCAAAGCCCTATAATTCAGTGGGAGCATCATTTAATTAAGGGCCTAGTTAAATGATAAATAAAATATGATACAATGGTGGATATTTATTTTCTGCATTTTATGTTGTAGATTACCATGTCAAACACGAACACTCTCTCTCTACGATCTGTTCTTGAGAAGGACAAGCTCCTAGGAGCTAATTTCCTGGACTGGTACAGGAATCTGAGGATAGTCCTCACGCAGGAACGTAAGCTGTACGTTCTGGAGCAAGCAGTTCCTGATGCACCACCAGCCTCTGCCGCTCGTAGTGTTAGAGATGCTCATCAGAAGCATCTAGATGACGCATTAGACGTGTCATGCCTAATGCTATGCTGTATATCTCCTGAGCTTTAGAAGCAACACGAGAAAATGAATGCTTTTGATATGATTGGCCATCTCAAGCAACTATATCAAGGGCAGGCAAGGCATGAGAGGTTTGAAGTGACTCAGGCCCTCTTTTCATGCAAGATGAAAGAGGGAACCCCTGTAGGAACTCACGCACTCCAAATGATTGGGCACGTCGAGAACCTCGAGAGGTTGGGGTTCCCTTTGGGCCAAGAGCTGGCTACCGATCTGATCCTGCAATCGTTGCCAGTGAGTCACCGTCAATTCGTCATGAACTACAACATGAACGAATTAGATAAACCACTGCCCGAGATACTCAACATGTTAAGAACTGCTGAGCCTAATCTCACCACTGCCAAGTCCAGTACCGTCCTAATCGTACAAAAGGGCAAGGGTAAGGGCAAGTGGAAGCCCAAAGGTAAGGGTAAGACCCAAACCAAGGGCAAATCCAGCTCTTCAACACTCAAACCTAAAGGTGGGGTTGCTAAGGATGCTACCTGCTTCCACTGCGGTAAGACTGTGCATTGGAAGCGGAACTGCAAGGTATACCTGGAAGATCTGAAGAAGAAGAGAAGTGAGACTTCTACTTCAGGTATAAATGTTATAGAAGTCAACCTTTCTATTTCTACATCATAGGTATTAGATACTGGGTGTGCTTCTCACATTTGTACTAATGTGCAGGCGCTGAGAAATAGCAGGGCATTGGCCAAGGGCGAGGTGGACCTACGAGTAGGCAATGGAGCAAGGGTTGCTGCTGTTGCTATAGGGACTTACTTTCTATCTCTACCCTCTGGGCTTGTACTGGAATTGAATAACTGTTGTTATGTACCTGTACTAACAAAGAATATCATTTCAGTTTCATGTTTAGATAACAAAGGTTTTTCATTCATAATAAAGGACAAATGTTGTTTTGTTTATTTAAAGGATATGTTCTATTGTAGCGCACATCTGATGAATGGCCTCTATATTCTAGACTTAGAGAGTCCTATCTATAACGTGAAAACCAAGAGGTTGAGATCAAATGAGTTGAACCCAACCTATCTCTGGCACTGTCGCTTAGGCCACATAAATGAGAGTCGCTTGTCCCAGCTCCATAAGGATGGTTTGCTGGACTCATTTGATTTTGAGTCATATGAGACATGCGAGTCATGCCTTCTAGGCAAGATGACTATGACTCCCTTTAGTGGACATAGCGAAAGTGCGATAGAATTGTTAGGACTCATACATAGTGATGTATGTGGCCTTTTCAATGTCGCTGCCAGAGGTGATTACAGGTACTTCATCACATTTACAGATGACTTCAGTAGATATGGCTATGTGTATTTGATGACACATAAGTCAGAATCCTTTGAAATGTTCAAAGAATTCAGAAATGAAGTACAGAACCAACTTGGCAAGAGTATTAAGATACTTCGTTCAGATCGAGGTGGAGAATACTTGAGCCATGAGTTTCGTGACTACCTAGCTGAGTGTGGGATTCTATCCCAACTCACTCCCCCTGGAACACCACAGTGGAATGGTGTATCCGAAAGGAGGAATCATACCCTATTAGATATGGTACGATCAATGATGAGTCACGCAGATCTTCCTATATCCTTTTGGGGATATGCTCTAGACACGGCAGCGTTCACACTAAATCGTGTTCCATCAAAGGCTGTCATGAAGACACCATATACGATATGGATAGGGAGGAGTCCCAAGATGTCTTTCATGAGGGTTTAGGGTTGTGAGGCTTACGTACGACGTCGAGTCTCAGACAAACTGGGACCCAAATCTGATAAGTGTTATTTCATAGGGTATCCCAAGGAAACGAAGGGATACTACTTCTACATTCCTAGTCAGCACAAAGTGTTTGTTGCTAAGACTGGAGTATTTCTAGAAAGGGACTTTGTTTCTAGAAAGACTAGTGGGAGTACGTTGAGTCTTGAAGAAGTTCAAGACATGGACAATAGCACTGAAGCCTTGATGGAAGTTGAACAGGAACCACAAAGTGTGGTGGTTGATGAGGTTGTTGCACAAGAAGCTGTGGAACAACAACCTGTTCATGTAGACCTACCTCTTCGCAGGTCTGATAGGGTACGTCGTCAGCCTGAGAGATACTCATTTCTCTTGTCTGACCATGATGACGTTATGCTCGTTGAGAACGAGCCTACCTCCTATCAGGAAGCTGTGATGAGCCCAGATTCTGAGAAATGGCTAGAGGCCATGAGATCCGAGATGGATTCCATGTACACCAACCAAGTATGGACTTTGGTTGATCCACCTGAAGGGGTCAAACCCATTGGGTGTAAGTGGGTCTTTAAGAGAAAGACTGACATGGATGGACTTGTACATACCTATAAGGGTAGACTAGTAGCTAAAGGTTTCAAGCAAATTCATGGTATTGACTATGATGAAACTTTTTCTCCAGTCGCGATGTTCAAGTCCATTAGGATCTTGCTTGCTATTGCAGCATACCACGATTATGAGATCTGGCAGATGGATGTCAAAACTGCGTTTCTGAATGGAAACCTCCTCGAGGAAGTGTACATGACACAACCTGAGGGTTTTGTAGATCCAAAGCATACTGGTAGAGTATGCAAGCTGCATAAGTCCCTTTATGGACTAAAGCAAGCTTCTCGAAGCTGGAATCTTCGATTCGATGATGCAATCAAACAGTTTGGTTTCATCAAGAATGAAGATGAACCTTGTGTCTACAAAAGGGTTAGTGGGAGCACAGTTGTCTTCCTTGTTTTGTATGTAGATGACATACTACTCATTGGGAATGACATTCCTTCACTACAGTCTGTGAAGACTTGGTTGGGGAATTCCTTCTAAATGAAAGACTTAGGTGAAGCAGCCTATATTCTAGGCATAAAGATCTATAGAGATAGATCTAAGAGATTGCATGGCCTAAGTCAGAGTACATACATTGATACCGTTTTGCAACGGTTTGCCATGCAGAATTCCAAGAAGGGAAATCTGCCAGTGTCACATGGCGTGAGTCTTTCGAAGACTCAAGGTCCCTCTTCTAGAGAGGAGAGAGACCGCATGAGCAAGATCCCTTATGCCTCAGCCATAGGATCTATCATGTACGCCATGTTATGTACTCGTCCTGATGTCTCGTATGCTTTGAGCATGACGAGCAGATACCAGTCAGATCCAGGTGAACGTCACTGGATAGCAGTCAAGAATATTCTTAAGTACTTGAGAAGGACTAAAGTATATTTCTTGATATTTGGAGGCGAAGAGGAGCTAACTGTAAAAGGTTACAGTGGTGCAAGCTTCCAAACTGACCATGATGACTACAGATCGCAGTCAGGGTTCGTGTTTTGCTTAAATGGTGGCGCTGTCAGCTGGAAGAGTTCAAAGCAGGTGTAACGCCCGCCCTTATATCTACCCTAAAGGCGGGGTTACGGGTCCATACATTCATATCATTTATCATGTTAAACATGTATATCAAGTAGAACAATTACAATGCAAGAAGAGTAGTAAGCATACTTGAGCAAAACCTATCATTTATCGACATAATAGCCGATCATTTAACTTCGTAATTTACTGATCTAAACATGGTTTGAGCAAGATAGAGCATGACATAATCTAAACATAACCTACTGCAAGTGATCCAAATAAACACTATAGCATGGCCTCAATAAATACACTATAGCAAGGAATCTTAAGTAGGAATGTAGCATGAGTTATCTAACATGACATAGGTTCCATATCTCTAACTTGACCAACAGTAGAGTAGTCATAGTTATCACACAATCAGAGTATAGTAATACAACTTGAAATCCTTTAGTGGAAGTAATTTAGATTCTAAACAAAATGGTAGATAAGAATCTTTCTTTCTTTCCCGAACCATCACCACACACATCTTTTAGCTTTCCCTCTGCCTCTTCCTTTAGTTCAAGTATTTCTTACCGCTATCTGCAGCATAAGAAAACAACATGAAACTAGTAAGCAAAACATGCTTAGTAAGAATCCGGGCCTACTCGCAAGATCCATATTGATACATCATATCATGTACACAGTAATCAAGATAGAGTTATAAGCATCGTAAGCATCACAGCAAATATTTCTAAGTGCTTGCATCATAAGAATCACATCAAATATTTCTAAGTGCTTGCATCATAAGCATCACATCAAATATTTTTAAGTGCTTTACAGAACAAGATCATCACATAATGAGAAAATGCTTTTCAAAAGGTTCCATAAAAGTACGTACTTAAAAATATAGCATCATCTAGGGCCCAGTTGTAGTACCACATCAAGCGCGTTCCCTAATGAGTTGGGGTAGCGAGCCACCAATCCCTTTAGGGCAGGACCCTTCCGTCCTACCAATGCCATGACCTTCAGTTAACATGTACATTGGATTTTGTTTAACGACCCCCTTCCGAGTCGGGTACACAACTTTCAAAGTAAAGTATCTTAACATGCAATTACTCATATATGTATATGCTTAAAGGTACTCCTAATAACATCTTAAAGGGACACACCACTCATCAAGGGTGCTCATGATCCCCTAGGGACACACCACACATTTAGGGGTGCTCTTGATCCCAATTTTAGTAGAGTATCCTTTTTCAAGCATATTATCAAACACATCATGTTCATATCATAAGGGTGCCCCATGGGCTATAAGGCATGCTTTTATACCTAACAAGATAGGTCACATAAATTATACACACATCATATAAGTGGTAGCATGCTTCATGGTTTCATTAAGAACTTCCCAACCCTAGAACCATGGTTGGCCGAAAGTCAAGGGTAGGGAATTCTTTTAATTTTTCAATCAAGCATTCATTCATGCATTTCTACAAACACCTCAAGTGCATCTCATGTTAACAAATGAAACCTGGTTTATACTTCAAAGTGAGGTTAGCTTCCACTAACCCTAAACTACAAAGGTGGCCGAAACATGTAGGATGGCTAGGCTAGGTTTTTGACATCCAACCTTCACACAAACATTCACACAAACATTTTATCTACACTACTAATCATGGGAACATAATAGGATAGCAAACAACCCAAAAGCCCTAGCCTTTTCTCCTCTTGGCCGAATGTTGTAGGGTGGTTAAACCCTAATTTTTTTTCATCACAACATGATGGGAAGTCATCATACATATGTACCCTAAGTTCCTAGGGGTCTCCTCATGCACAAGAAGTAATTCACTTCACAACCCCAAGACACCAAGTCTTGGCCGAAACCTTGTAGGGTACCCAAACCCTAATTTTTGTCCTTCCAAAAATTTGGAAACAACACATATGTATATAAAATCCCTAGGGTACTAGCATGCATCAAGGTTTGATCAAAAAAAAAACCTTCTCTTGGACCCCTTACAAGGGTTGGCCGAAACCTTCATCAAGGGAAACCCTTGTGATTTTTCCAAAAGAATGTGACAACAAACATTCAATAGCAATTATGTTGCAGGCGAGAGGACACTTACATCCTTGCGCTGGAATTTCACCTTCTCTTTAAACCGTAGGGTACCCTAGACTTGGAGGGCAAGTGAAAATCCTCTTCTTCAAACTTTCTCTAGGGCTCCTTGGACTTAGTAGAGGCAAGGTACTTGGAGGGTCTTCTTCCTTCCAAATTCCCTAGGGTTAGAACCCTAGGGCGTGTTGTTTTTTCGAAAATGCAAAGGGAGAGGGGGTTCTTGAATTTCGAAAAGTGAAGTGGGGAAGAAGAAGAGGAAGTGTAACTTCCTTTCCCCCTCTTTTATTTATACACTTCTCATGAAGAGGCATGTCTCTTCGCTTCCCTCGATTTAACAAGAATGTTTCTTATCCTCTCTACATGAAATATTGCTTGGTTCATTGGTTATGACATGGTGAGTGCAACTAGGAGGTTCAAGGTTCAATCCTTGCTCCCTCCTTTCTACCTCTTCTTTTTATCACCATTTGCACTAATCCATATCAAAGCCCATTAAGCCAAGCCCATCATGAAATTTTATAATATTAATAATATTTCATGAATTCAGAATATTTCATAATATTCCATAAATATTATTTCATAATATTTTTAATATTTCATATTCATGAATATGATATTCCATGCATTCATGACATTTCATTAATAAAATATTTTCATGACATTTCATAGAATGTGATTGCATGAAATTTACATCATTTCATTATAACCATTTTTTTCATGCATCGTCATGATATTACATTGAAAATTTGGGGTGTTACAGCAGGATACAGTTGCTGATTCTACAACAGAAGCTGAGTACATTGCTGCATCTGAGGCAGCAAAGGAGGCAGTTTGGATCCGCAAGTTCATTACTGAGCTTGGAGTGGTTCGTAGCATAGCCGACCCAGTACAGCTCTATTGTGACAACAATGGAGCTATTGCGCAGGCTAAGGAACCTCGTTCACACCAGCAGACCAAACACATACTACGGCATTTCCATCTCATTCGAGAGATCATCGATCGAGGAGATGTGAAGATATGCAGAGTACCCACAGAGGCTAACATTGCAGATCCATTGACCATGGCTTTGGCACATACCAAGCATGATGGTCACACTAGGTCATTGGGTATTAGATACTACAGTGATTGGCACTAGTTCTAGTGGGAGATTGTTAGTGAGAGCCCTAGAGCCAATCATGTGATGGTTGTTGTATGGACTCATTGTATCATATTTCATATATATATATATAAAGGCATTTGATTATGGTTATTATACTTACTTGTATTGGTGCCAAATAACTAAGTGTAATAACGTCCTTGGTAGTAGGTTCATATCTATATCAATCGATTGGTTGAATCGATAGTGAGATGATATAGAGAACACTACTCTTAATTATTCCTAGTGAAGTATTAACATTCAGGGACAATGTTAATGCATAGAGACTAGCATGTAGGTCAACACGATGACTTGATCTCACAAGTCATGGATATGAGATATCAAGTTGACACATGAGTATGCATTGGAGAATGTATACTGAATGACCTACCATGAGAAAGTATCATGCATCGTTATATGAGTGTCATATACTTTCTCATGTGACTATTAGTATGACTATTAGTCCTTAGACCTGAAGTCACCATAGTTCCCTACATAAGGAGTTATGTACTTTGGTTTCGTCAAACGTCACCCGTAACTGGGTGGACTATAAAGGCGATTACTGGGTATGTAACAAATTATGCGGAGGGATGTGAGTGATGTAGATGGGATCTATCCCTCCTATATGACGGGAGAGATATCATAGTCTTGATAGAGTGAGATCACTAAGTGCATGGCCATGCCCAAACAAGGCAATATGAGATATTGAGCTTATTTGATTATAGTGAGTCTACTTGGAGTTCAAGACATATAGATTGATTGGAGGATGACACGGTCTATGCTTCATAGAAGATCAATCTAGATATCGACGATAGAAGGACATTGTCACATATTATGAAAGTCATAATTAGTAGTCACATTGGTGATGTTGGATCTCAACATTCTTGTAACTTGGGTAGCAATAATGTGTTGCTAGATACCGCTCATTGCTTATGTTTCTAAGAGGTTAAAAGCATTGCCAATGTTACAAGAACCTATAGGGTCACACGCAAAGAACAAATAGATTGAGAAAAAAAAATGAAGTCAAGTTTGACTTGGCTAAATATGGAAAGTCCATAAAAGGCAAGTTTGACTTGACCCAAATCCAAATCAAGTTTGACTTGACTTGGTTCCACTTCAAGTTAGACTTGACATGGGAGAAGAAATGAAGTCATGTTTGACTTGACTAAATATGGAATGTCCATAAAAGGCAAGTTTGACTTGACCCAAATCCACCTCAAGTTAGACTTGACTTAATGCCACATCATGGTGATGAATTGGCATGGATCCAACCATTGATGATGCTCCACATCATCAAGAGCATTAAGTGTGGATGCCACCTCATCAAGGAAGATTAATGGTCAAGTTTGACTTGACCAAAAGGCCACCTCACCTTGACTTGACCAAGTGATGACTTGGCTTGGTATTTGACCAATGATGATGCTCCACATCATCTCCAAAGGTTGTAACCCCCCCATTTGAATTTGAATTCAAATTGAAAGGGGGTTATGGCAGGCCACTTAATGGCCATTAATGGCCATTATGTGGCCGGCCTCAATGAGGGAACAAAACCATGTTTTGGTTCCATTTTTCTCATTGTGTGTCTTCTCTTCTTCCTCCTCCAAGTGTTGGTGCTCTTCTTCTTCTTCTCCTCTTGGCCGAACCCTTGAAAGGTGCTAGCACACCTAAAGGGTTTCCTCCATCCACTTTGTTCGCTTGGATACTTCTAGAGGGACGGCACTTGACGTCCTAGAGATCCGACATCCAAAAGGAGCGAGCGGGATTAAGCGGGGCACGCACCAAAGGTAAAATGGTTTATCCCTCTTTAGATCTAGGAGTAGATCGAGTTTTGAGCATGAAATGAATACATGATTTTTGTTTCGGAATTTTTCTTCGCACGAGATCCATGGCTTTGGGTTCTCGGGGTTTCCGCGATGCGAAAAGGCGGTTTTCGCGGCCCGAAAAACCCAACAGGTATGATCGGTAGGTACTAATTACCAATTACATCTCTATGCAACTCTTGTTTATAGGATCAAGAGTTAACATTTATGAATAATCTTGAGTTAGCTTTGGCTAAATCGCCCAAGACTATTGATAAATGTAATCTTGTCCTACCTTTCCAACTATTGGAGTAAGCCTATAGTTAGGCTCGATCCAATTGAGCTAACTACTTACTCAATCTAATTGAGCTCAATCTAACCCAAGCGTGATAGGCGGGACCAAGGTTGTCCCTCCGCATCCCACCAAGATTAAATGCATTGCTCTGCTTTGGCAGATTCAACAATCGCATATGATCGTGGTAGTGATGGGTATCAAGGCTCGTTAGGCATATACGAGTTGATTTCGATTTAGATCTAATCTAATCGATGATGTGCATCGTATTTAGGCATTTATTAAATCTAATTTAACCTAAATGTGTATTAGGTGCACATCAAGATGTGGTTCCCACATTACATGTGCATCACATACACTCATGTATATTCTATTCTATACTAACATGCATCACATACATATAAGCAAAATAAAATATACAAGAAAATTAAAGTGTGATTAGTCATGGCCCTACTAAGATCTTCTCAAGCCAATGAGAAGATCCTTTGGTCAACCTAGGGTCTAGGCAGCAGCTTCTCCAAGCTCCTCCTTCCAGAACCCCATGTGTTGTCGGCTTGCTTCCCACGATTATGAGATCTAGCAGATGGACGTCAAAACTGCGTTTCTGAATTGAAACCTCCTCGAGGAAGTGTACATGACACAACCTGAGGGTTTTGTAGATCCAAAGCATACTGGTAGAGTATGCAAGCTGCATAAGTCCCTTTATGGACTAAAGCAAGCTTCTCGAAGCTGGAATCTTCGATTCGATGATGCAATCAAACAGTTTGGTTTCATCAAGAATGAAGATGAACCTTGTGTCTACAAAAGGGTTAGTGGGAGCACAGTTGTCTTCCTTGTTTTGTATGTAGATGACATACTACTCATTGGGAATGACATTCCTTCACTACAGTCTGTGAAGACTTGGTTGGGGAATTCCTTCTCAATGAAAGACTTAGGTGAAGCAGCCTATATTCTAGGCATAAAGATCTATAGAGATAGATCTAAGAGATTGCTTGGCCTAAGCATGAGTACATACATTGATACCATTTTGCAACGGTTTGTCATGCAGAATTCCAAGAAGGGAAATCTGCCAGTGTCACATGGCGTGAGTCTTTCGAAGACTCAAGGTCCCTCGTCTAGAGAGGAGAGAGACCGCATGAGCAAGATCCCTTATGCCTTAGCCATAGGATCTATCATGTACGCCATGTTATGTACTTGTCCTGATGTCTCGTATGCTTTGAGCATGACGAGCAGATACCAGTCAGATCCAGGTGAACGTCACTGGATAGCAGTCAAGAATATTCTTAAGTACTTGAGAAGGACTAAAGAATATTTCTTGATATTTGGAGGCGAAGAGGAGCTAACTGTAAAAGGTTACAGTGATGCAAGCTTCCAAACTGACCAGGATAACTACAGATCGCAGTCAGGGTTCGTGTTTTGCTTAAATGGTGGCGCTATCAGCTGGAAGAGTTCAAAGCAGGATACAGTTGCTGATTCTACAACAGAAGCTGAGTACATTGCTGCATCAGAGGCAGCAAAGGAGGCAGTTTGGATCCGCAAGTTCATTACTGAGCTTGGAGTGGTTCGTAGCATAGCCGACCCAGTACAGCTCTATTGTGGCAACAATGGAGCTATTGCGCAGGCTAAGGAACCTCGTTCACACCAGCGGACCAAACACATACTACGGCATTTCCATCTCAATCGAGAGATCATCGATCGAGGAGATGTGAAGATATGCAGAGTACCCACAGAGGCTAACATTGCAGATCCCTTGACCAAGGCTTTGGCACAGACCAAGCATGATGGTCACACTAGGTCATTGGGTATTAGATACTACAGTGATTGACACTAGTTCTAGTGGGAGATTGTTAGTGAGAGCCCTAAAGCCAATCATGTGATGGTTGTTGTATGGACTCATTGTATCATATTTCATATATATATAAAAGGCATTTGATTATGGTTATTATACTTACTTGTATTGGTGCCAAATAACTAAGTGTAATAACGTCCTTGGTAGTAGGTTCATATCTATATCAATCGATTGGTTGAATCGATAGTGAGATGATATAGAGAACACTACTCTTAATTATTCCTAGTCAAGTATTAACATTCAGGGACAATGTTAATGCATAGAGACTAGCATGTAGGTCAACACGATGACTTGATCTCACAAGTCATGGATATGAGATATCAAGTTGACACATGAGTATGCATTGGAGAATGTATACTGAATGACCCACCATGAGAAAGTATCATGGATCGTTATATGAGTGTCATATACTTTCTCATGTGACTATTAGTATGACTATTAGTCCTTAGACCTGAAGTCACCATAGTTCCCTACATAAGGAGTTATGTACTTTGGTTTCGTCAAACGTCACCCGTAACTGGGTGGACTATAAAGGCGATTACTGGGTATGTAACAAATTATGCGGAGAGGATGTGAGTGATGTAGATGGGATCTATCCCTCCTATATGACGGGAGAGATATCATAGTCTTGATAGAGTGAGATCACTAAGTGCATGGCCATGCCCAAATAAGGCAATATGAGATATTGAGCTTATTTGATTATAGTGAGTCTACTTGGAGTTCAAGACACATAGATTGATTGGAGGATGACACGGTCTATGCTTCATAGAAGATCAATCTAGATATCGACGATAGAAGGACATTGTCACATATTATGAAAGTCATAATTAGTAGTCACATTGGTGATGTTGGATCTCAACATTCTTGTAACTTGGGTAGCAATGATGTGTTGCTAGATACCGCTCATTGCTTATGTTTCTAAGAGGTTAGAAGCATTGCCAACGTTACAAGAACCTATAGGGTCACACACAAAGAACAAATAGATGGAGAAAAAATGAAGTCAAGTTTGACTTGGCTAAATATGGAAAGTCCATAAAAGGCAAGTTTGACTTGACCCAAATCCAAATCAAGTTTGACTTGACTTGGTTCCACTTCAAGTTAGACTTGACATGGGAGAAGAAATGGAGTCAAGTTTGACTTGACTAAATATGGAAAGTCCATAAAAGGCAAGTTTGACTTGACCCAAAATCCACCTCAAGTTAGACTTGACTTAATGCCACATCATGGTGATGAATTGGCATGGAGCCAACCATTGATGATGCTCCACATCATCAAGAGCATTAAGTGTGGATGCCACCTCATCAAGGAAGATTAATGGTCAAGTTTGACTTGACCAAAAGGCCACCTCACCTTGACTTGACCAAGTGATGACTTGGCTTGGTATTTGACCAATGATGATGCTGCACATCATCTCCAAAGGTTGTAACCCCCGATTTGAATTTGAATTCAAATTGAAAGGGGGTTATGGCAGGCCACTTAATGGCCATAATGCCATTATGTGGCCGGCCACAATGAGAGAACAAAACCAAGTTTTTGTTCCATTTTTTTATGGGTGTGTCTTCTCTTCTTCCTCCTCCAAGTGTTGGTGCTCTTCTTCTTCTTCTCCTCTTGGCCGAACCCTTGAAAGGTGCTAGCACACCTAAAGGGTTTCCTCCATCCACTTTGTTCTCGTGGATACTTCTAGAGGGACGGCACTTGACGTCCTAGAGATCCGACATCCAAAAGGAGCGAGCGGGATTAAGCGGGGCACGCACCAAAGGTAAAATGGTTTATCCCTCTTTAGATCTAGGAGTAGATCGAGTTTTGAGCATGAAATGAATACGTGAGTTTTGTTTCGGAATTTTTCTTCGCACGAGATCCATGGCTTTGGGTTCTCGGGTTTCCGCGACGCGAAAAGGCGGTTTTCGCGGCCCGAAAAACCC
>JAGFNQ010004768.1:449214-618934 GCA_024364735.1 Boesenbergia rotunda | reverse complement strand
AACAAAATATTCTCTGTGTATTTATAGGGACAGTTTGTGTGGATGCCTCTAATATATTCCTCCAGGATAACTTTCAGACTCAGGTAATTCTCTTTTCCTATTTAATTGAACACCGGAGGCTTCCTCCTAATTAATTGGATACCTGACGGAATACCGACGGAAACAGGGGTTCCGTCGGTAATGTATCGACACCACCCCAGCCTAATTGCGATATTTTCCAATGGAAACAAGGAATTTCGTTGGTTATTACTGACGGAATTCCCTGTTTTCGTCGAAAAATACCGACGGATACAGTGTTTTTGTCGAAAAATGGTATTCACCGACGAAAACACTATTTTCGTCTGTATTTTTCGACGGAAACATTGTTTCCGTCGGTAATGTATCTCCCGCGTTTGCCATTTTTCCGACGGAAATAGTAAATTCCGTCAGTGATTACTGACAGAATTTCCTGTCGGTAAATTTTATTTACCGACGGACTAATATTTCCGTCAAAAATATTATTCCAACAATTAATATTTCGACATTTTTTTCCGTCGGAAAGGGTCAATACCAACGGAATTCCGTCGATAAAGCTGATATTTTTTGTAGTGGACTCTTTTCTTGCATAAATTGCTTTTTTACTCAATTTCCCGATTATTATTGTTGCTCCCGCTTTTTGACGGATATGTTTAGTGCATTTTCAAAGAATACCAAATAATATATACCTAAACATAGCATTGCTAATTTGGTATTTGTTGAATATGAATCATGGTTCGTCGGAACGGACGTGGAATGGCCGGAACGGGCGTTTCGGCAAGGGAACGCCTCACGCCGTTCCAAAGTTTTGGCGAATAACGTGGCTTGCATTGAAACGGCGTTCTCAGGTGTTATAACAGCAAATGAATGGATCAGAATGGCCTGAACGGAACGACAGTGGCTTGTAGCCCTTTCTCCGACGGTGGCAAGCTGTTGGCGGAGATGATTCTCCAGTTGCTCGGATGGGAAAGAATGAGGTGAGCAGGGAAGGAGGAAAACAAATTGGTAAATTATTTGCGACTGTTCAGTGATGATTCCGTCGACTACTCACTAGCAAAGCGAAGTCCGACATCGTTATGCGTAGAGGGAAAAGAAGCGGTTGGACGTAGAGGGAAGAGAAGCTGAGACCTTAGGTTTAATATAAACTATATATTAATAAATCAAATTAATTTTCAATTTAATTAAAGATAATTTAATAAAGTTTAATGAAATTCTCCCCTAAAAATATTTTATAAAATTTAATTAATTTTAAAAAATCCTAAATAAATTTTATATATTTATATTTATTTATTTTAATTAATTTATTATTTATCAAATTAATAGTATTATTATTAACAAATTAATTATAGTATTATCAATTTGATAACTTATTTAAATAGAATTTTAAATGAAAAAAAGGTTTTATATATATATATATATATATATATATATATATCCGCTCCGCGACTTAAGATTGGAACTGGAACGGTAGAGTCCACGATGATTTCCGCGACTGTTCCGGCGAATCGTGATATGAATCAATTATGTCCCAGGACATAAAACCTAAAGTAGAAGTCAAAGAAAGAGCTAATATACATGAGTGTATGTGATGCACATGTAATGTGGGAACCACATCTTGATGTGCACCTAATACACATTTAGGTTAAATTAGATTTAATAAATGCCTAAATACGATGCACATCATCGATTAGATTAGATCTAAATCGAAATCAACTCGTATATGCCTAACGAGCCTTGATACCCATCACTACCACGATCATATGCGATTGTTGAATCTGCCAAAGCAGAGCAATGCATTTAATCTTAGTGGGATGCGGAGGGACAACCTTGGTCCCGCCTATCACGCTTGGGTTAGATTGAGCTCAATTAGATTGAGTAACTAGTTAGCTCAATTGGATCGAGCCTAACTATAGGCATACTCCAATAGTTGGAAAGGTAGGACAAGATCGCATTTATCAATAGTCTTGGGAGATTTAGCCAAAGCTAACTCAAGATTATTCATAAATGTTAATTCTTGATCCTATAAACAAGAGTTGCATAGAGATGTAATTGGTAATTAGTACCTACCGATCATACTAAGTCTTGGGCGATTTAGCCAAAGCTAACTCAAGGCGTAGTATGATGTGGATCTTGACCTACGAGAATTATAGTTAGTTGGTGTGGATCTAGTAGTGTGGTTTTACCACATCTATGACTCGATTCTACTAAAGCCCTATAATTCAGTGAGAGCATCATTTAATTAAAGGCCTAGTTAAATGATAAATAAAATATGATACAATGGTGGATATTTATTTTCTGCATTTTATGTTGTAGATTACCATGTCAAACACGAACACTCTCTCTCTACGATCTGTTCTTGAGAAGGACAAGCTCCTAGGAGCTAATTTCCTGGACTGGTACAGGAATCTGAGGATAGTCCTCACGCAAGAACGTAAGCTGTACGTTCTGGAGCAAGCAGTTCCTGATGCACCACCAGCCTCTGCCGCTCGTAGTGTTAGAGATGCTCATCAGAAGCATCTAGATGACGCGTTAGACGTGTCATGCCTAATGCTATGCTGTATGTCTCCTGAGCTTCAGAAGCAACACGAGAAAATGAATGCTTTTGATATGATTGGCCATCTCAAGCAACTATATCAAGGGCAGGCAAGGCATGAGAGGTTTGAAGTGACTCAGGCCCTCTTTTCATGCAAGATGAAAGAGGGAACCTCTGTAGGAACTCACGCACTCAAAATGATTGGGTACATCGAGAACCTCGAGAGGTTGGGGTTCCCTTTGGGCCAAGAGCTGGCTACCGATCTGATCCTGCAATCGTTGCCGGTGAGTTACCGTCAATTCGTCATGAACTACAACATGAACGAATTAGACAAACCACTGCCCGAGATACTCAACATGTTAAGAACTGCTGAGCCTAATCTCACCACTGCCAAGTCCAGTACCGTCCTAATGGTACAAAAAGGCAAGGGTAAGGGCAAGTGGAAGCCCAAAGGTAAGGGTAAGACCCAAACCAAGGGCAAAACCAGCTCTTCAACACTCAAACCTAAAGGTGGGGTTGCTAAGGATGCTACCTGCTTCCACTGCGGTAAGACTGGGCATTGGAAGCGGAACTGCAAGGTATACCTGGAAGATCTGAAGAAGAAGAGAAGTGAGACTTCTACTTCAGGTATAAATGTTATAGAAGTCAACCTTTCTATTTCTACATCATGGGTATTAGATACTGGGTGTGCTTCTCACATTTGTACTAATGTGCAGGCGCTGAGAAATAGCAGGGCATTGGCCAAGGGCGAGGTGGACCTACGAGTAGCCAATGGAGCAAGGGTTGCTGCTGTTGCTATAGGGACTTACTTTCTATCTCTACCCTCTGGGCTTGTACTGGAATTGAATAACTGTTGTTATGTACCTGTACTAACAAAGAATATCATTTCAGTTTCATGTTTAGATAACAAAGGTTTTTCATTCATAATAAAGGACAAATGTTGTTCTGTTTATTTAAAGGATATGTTCTATTGTAGCGCATATCTGATGAATGGCCTCTATATTCTAGACTTAGAGAGCCCTATCTATAACGTGAATACCAAGAGGTTGAGATCAAATGAGTTGAACCCAACCTATCTCTGGCACTGTCGCTTAGGGCACATAAATGAGAGTCGCTTGTCCCAGCTCCATAAGGATGGTTTGCTGGACTCATTTGATTTTAAGTCATATGAGACATGCGAGTCATGCCTTCTAGGCAAGATGACTAAGACTCCCTTTAGTGGACATAGCGAAAGAGCGACAGACTAGTTAGGACTCATACATAGTGATGTATGTGGCCCTTTCAATGTCGCTGCCAGAGGTGGTTACAGGTACTTCATCACATTTACTGATGACTTCAGTAGATATGGCTATGTGTATTTGATGACACATAAGTCAGAATCCTTTGAAAAGTTCAAAGAATTCAGAAATGAAGTACAGAACCAACTTGGCAAGAGTATTAAGATACTTCGATCAGATCGAGGTGGAGAATACTTGAGCCATGAGTTTCGTGACTACCTAGCTGAGTGTGGGATTCTATCCCAACTCACTCCCCTTGGAACACCACAGTGGAATGGTGTATCCGAAAGGAGGAATCGTACCTTATTAGATATGGTACGATTTATGATGAGTCACGCAAATCTTCCTATATCCTTTTGGGGATATGCTCTAGACACGGCAGCGTTCACACTAAACCGTGTTCCATCAAAGGCTGTCATGAAGACACCATATACGATATGGACAGGGAGGAGTCCCAAGATGTCTTTCATGAGGGTTTGGGGTTGTGAGGCTTACGTACGACGTCAAGTCTCAGACAAACTGGGACCCAAATCTGATAAGTGTTATTTCATAGGGTATCCCAAGGAAACGAAGGGATACTACTTCTACATTCCTAGTCAGCACAAAGTGTTTGTTGCTAAGACTGGAGTATTTCTAGAAAGGGACTTTGTTTCTAGAAAGACTAGTGGGAGTACGTTCAGTCTTGAAGAAGTTCAAGACATGGACAATAGCACTGAAGCCTTGATGGAAGTTGAACAGGAACCACAAAGTGTGGTGGTTGATGAGGTTGTTGCACAAGAAGCTGTGGAACAACAACCTGTTCATGTAGACCTACCTCTTCGCAGGTCTGATAGGGTACGTCGTCAGCCTGAGAGATACTCATTTCTCTTGTCTGACCATGATAACGTTATGCTCGTTGAGAACGAGCCTACCTCCTATCAGGAAGCTGTGATGAGCCCAGATTCTGAGAAATGGCTAGAGGCCATGAGATCCGAGATGGATTCCATGTACACCAACCAAGTATGGACTTTGGTTGATCCACCTTAAGGGGTCAAACCCATTGGGTGTAAGTGGGTCTTTAAGAGAAAGACTGACATTGATGGACTTGTACATACCTATAAGGGTAGACTAGTAGCTAAAGGTTTCAAGCAAATTCATGGTATTGACTATGATGAAACTTTTTCTCCAGTCGCGATGTTCAAGTCCATTAGGATCTTGCTTGCTATTGCAGCATACCACGATTATGAGATCTGGCAGATGGACGTCAAAACTGCGTTGCTGAATGGAAACCTCCTCGAGGAAGTGTACATGACACAACCTGAGGGTTTTGTAGATCCAAAGCATACTGGTAGAGTATGCAAGCTGCATAAGTCCCTTTATGGACTAAAGCAAGCTTCTCGAAGCTGGAATCTTCGATTCGATGATGCAATCAAACAGTTTGGTTTCATCAAGAATGAAGATGAACCTTGTGTCTACAAAAGGGTTAGTGGGAGCACAGTTGTCTTCCTTGTTTTGTATGTAGATGACATACTACTCATTGGGAATGACATTCCTTCACTACAGTATGTGAAGACTTGGTTGGGGAATTCCTTCTCAATGAAAGACTTAGGTGAAGCAGCCTATATTCTAGGCATAAAGATCTATAGAGATAGATCTAAGAGATTGTTTGGCCTAAGTCAGAGTACATACATTGATACCGTTTTGCAACGGTTTGCCATGCAGAATTCCAAGAAGGGAAATCTGCCAATGTCACATGGCGTGAGTCTTTCGAAGACTCAAGGTCCCTCTTCTAGAGAGGAGAGAGACCGCATGAGCAAGATCCCTTATGCCTCAGCCATAGGATCTATCATGTACGCCATGTTATGTACTTGTCCTGATGTCTCGTATGCTTTGAGCATGACGAGCAGATACCAGTCAGATCCAAGTGAACGTCACTGGATAGCAGTCAAGAATATTCTTAAGTACTTGAGAAGGACTAAAGAATATTTCTTGATATTTGGAGGCGAAGAGGAGCTAACTGTAAAAGGTTACAGTGATGCAAGCTTCCAAACTGACCAGGATGACTACAGATCGCAGTCAGGGTTCGTGTTTTGCTTAAATGGTGGCGCTGTCAGCTGGAAGAGTTCAAAGCAGGATACAGTTGCTGATTCTACAACAGAAGCTGAGTACATTGCTGCATCTGAGGCAGCAAAGGAGGCAGTTTGGATCCGCAAGTTCATTACTGAGCTTGGAGTGGTTCCTAGCATAGCCGACCCAGTACAGCTCTATTGTGACAACAATGGAGCTATTGCGCAGGCTAAGGAACCTCGTTCACACCAGCGGACCAAACACATACTACGGCGTTTCCATCTCATTCGAGAGATCATCGATCGAGGAGATGTGAAGATATGCAGAGTACCCACAGAGGCTAACATTGCAGATCCCTTGACCAAGGCTTTGGCACAGACCAAGCATGATGGTCACACTAGGTCATTGGGTATTAGATACTACAGTGATTGGCACTAGTTCTAGTGGGAGATTGTTAGTGAGAGCCCTAGAGCCAATCATGTGATGGTTGTTGTATGGACTCATTGTATCATATTTCATATATATATATAAAGGCATTTGATTATGGTTATTGTACTTACTTGTATTGGTGCCAAATAACTAAGTGTAATAATGTCCTTGTAGTAGGTTCATATCTATATCAATCGATTGGTTGAATCGATAGTGAGATGATATAGAGAACACTACTCTTAATTATTCCTAGTCAAGTATTAACATTCAGGGACAATGTTAATGCATAGAGACTAGCATGTAGGTCAACACGATGACTTGATCTCACAAGTCATGGATATGAGATATCAAGTTGACACATGAGTATGCATTGGAGAATGTATACTGAATGACCCACCATGAGAAAGTATCATGGATCGTTATATGAGTGTCATATACTTTCTCATGTGACTATTAGTATGACTATTAGTCCTTAGACCTGAAGTCACCATAGTTCCCTACATAAGGAGTTATGTACTTTGGTTTCGTCAAACGTCACCCGTAACTGGGTGGACTATAAAGGCGATTACTGGGTATGTAACAAATTATGCGGAGGGATATGAGTGATGTAGATGGGATCTATCCCTCCTATATGACGGGAGAGATATCATAGTCTTGATAGAGTGAGATCACTAAGTGCATGGCCATGCCCAAATAAGGCAATATGAGATATTAAGCTTATTTGATTATAGTGAGTCTACTTGGAGTTCAAGACACATAGATTGATTGGAGGATGACACGGTCCATGCTTCATAGAAGATCAATCTAGATATCGACGATAGAAGGACATTGTCACATATTATGAAAGTCATAATTAGTAGTCACATTGGTGATGTTGGATCTCAACATTCTTGTAACTTGGGTAGCAATGATGTGTTGCTAGATACCGCTCATTGCTTATGTTTCTAAGAGGTTAGAAGCATTGCCAACGTTACAAGAACCTATAGGGTCACACACAAAGAACAAATAGATGGAGAAAAAATGAAGTCAAGTTTGACTTGGCTAAATATGGAAAGTCCATAAAAGGCAAGTTTGACTTGACCCAAATCCAAATCAAGTTTGACTTGACTTGGTTCCACTTCAAGTTAGACTTGACATGGGAGAAGAAATGGAGTCAAGTTTGACTTGACTAAATATGGAAAGTCCATAAAAGGCAAGTTTGACTTGACCCAAATCCACCTCAAGTTAGACTTGACTTAATGCCACATCATGGTGATGAATTGGCATGGAGCCAACCATTGATGATGCTCCACATCATCAAGAGCATTAAGTGTGGATGCCACCTCATCAAGGAAGATTAATGGTCAAGTTTGACTTGACCAAAAGGCCACCTCACCTTGACTTGACCAAGTGATGACTTGGCTTGGTATTTGACCAATGATGATGCTCCACATCATCTCCAAAGGTTGTAACCCCCCATTTGAATTTGAATTCAAATTGAAAGGGGGTTATGGCCGGCCACTTAATGGCCATTAATGGCCATTATGTGGCCGGCCACAATGAGAGAACAAAACCAAGTTTTGGTTCCATTTTTCTGATTGTGTGTCTTCTCTTCTTCCTCCTCCAAGTGTTGGTGCTCTTCTTCTTCTTCTCCTCTTGGCCGAACCCTTGAAAGGTGCTAGCACACCTAAAGGGTTTCATCCATCCACTTTGTTCGCGTGGATACTTCTAGAGGGACGGCACTTGACGTCCTAGAGATCCGACATCCAAAAGGAGCGAGCGGGATTAAGCGGGGCACGCACCAAAGGTAAAATGGTTTATCCCTCTTTAGATCTAGGAGTAGATCGAGTTTTGAGCATGAAATGAATACGTGATTTTTGTTTCAGAATTTTTCTTCGCACGAGATCCATGGCTTTGGGTTCTCGGGGTTTCCACGACGCGAAAAAGCGGTTTTCGCGGCCCGAAAAAACCCAACAAGGGCGCCCTCAGCGCCCAAGGCGCCCCCAGCAGCCAAGGCGCCCCGCGCCTACGCCAGCGAAGCCGATTACACCTATCCAGCCGAGAAGCCCGCGCTGAATAAGTCATGCAGGGCGCCCCCTGCGTCCAGGGCGCCCCCAGTGTCAAAACTCATCCCTATTCGAGTGGGATAGAGTTTGACCGAGAGAAGCTCGGATCGCTTGACACGTGGGGGGGGCGCCCCCGACGTCCAGGGCGCCCCGCACCCCACGCCAAGGCTTTCGACAACGACTTCGATTCAACGCTTCTACGCTCTTCTGCTCTCGCGCCTCGCTCCGGAAACCTCCCAACTCGAGCCGACGACGTCCCGCTGCTCCAAAAAAGACAACCTACATCGGACGTCGGTAAAAGAAGAGTTTTCGTTTTATTGTTGTTAAGTTTGCTGTGCTATAATTGTAACTCAATACTGTAAACTGATTTGCGAACTTATAGAATTGCCTGCAGAAAATGGTCAACGACCGTGGGCCTTGGAGTAGGAATCGACTTAGGCTCCGAACCAAGTAAAAAATAATTGTGTTTGCGTTGTGTGTTTTTATCTTCCGCTGTGCAATTTCTCTTATTTTAAATGCGAACGATTTCCGATATTCACCCCCCCCCTCTATCGGTTTTCTCGATCCAACATATGAGAGAATGAGGAAGAGCAGATCCTTGGATTAGTCACCTCAAGGAGGTGGATACTAAGTAAAATCAAGGTGTTAGCATTGCTCAAGTCTTCCGCCGCAATAAATCATCAATGAGCAAAGATCAGAGCTAATCACCCTCCCCCCTCTTGCTCTCCTACCGGTCCTAACAAAGTCTTCATACCTGGACTTACCTTTGTACCTGCTTACTTAATTTTCATGTTAGATCACTAACATTGTCTAACTTAAACTCATTTAACCAAACATCAAAAGTAATAATGTTTGGAACATAATTGCACCAATATAATCAACCACTAAACCCTAAAAGCAAAAGTTAATTGGCTTAACCCCAAAATTAAAAAAACAAAAACTACTATTTTATGAATCCAGGTGCTTGGATCCAATGTCACGCATGGGTTCGCAGCGAAAGATCCGCAACATATCAATTCATTATACACACACACCACACACACACACACACACCACACACACAACGGACAATATGTTGTGTGCACGTCCGCACCACAGTGATTCAAGCGCCTAGATTCAATTAATTTCTTTAAAAAATCATCATTTCCTTAAATCTTCAATCCTAAATATATATAATATACCCCATGAATATCTAAAATTTTTTAGTGCTAATTTTTTTTTTGCTTGAACACTATAACTCAACTCCTAAATCCTAGAGGTAAAATCTTATTGGCTTAACCTCAAAGCTAAAAAAAATTTTAAAAAAACACTATTTGGCAACTTAATTATATACACCATAAGCAACTAAAATTTTTTTAGTTTTAATTTTTTTTTTTTTGCTTGAACACTATAACTCAACCCCTAAACTCTAAATGCAAAATCTAATTAGTTTAACCCAGAGCTTACAAAAATAAACAAAAAAACCACTATTAATGAATTAGGCGCCGGGATTCAATCAGATGCCTGGATCATGGTCGCACATGGGTCGATAACGAAAGGTTCGCAGCGCATGCACGCGCCCACACACACACATATATATGTTGCGGATTGCGTAGTGCGCGCCTATGCATGACCGAGGTGTCTAGATCAACCCCAGGCATGATCCAAACGCCTGAATTGTTAATTAAACATCATTTTTTAATCTTATTTTTTTAGCTCGAGTTTAAATGAATAAGATTTTCCCTTTAGAGTTTAGGTTTCCCGGGTTAGATTATAATATTCAAGATAAAAAATAAAAAATTTATGTGCTTCAGGGTATAATAAATGTATTTAGGATTTATATTTAAAAAAATATTGATTTAAAAAAAATGAATGTGAGGTCCTTTATAGGTGAGGCACACTAGAAGAAAAATAAAGAATAAAGAAGAAGGTCTTTATGTTCAAAAGAAACTATTCATGATTACTGTTCATAGTAAACTAGGGATTAGGGTTTATGATTCACAATTACTATTTATAATTACTGTTCACAATTACTATTTATAATCATTGTTCATGATTACTATTCACAATAAACTTTATTGTAACTAAATTAACTAAGTTTAATATAAGTAATTGGCCAGAACATTGATAATTGTTATCTTGTAATTAGAACTTCCGAGAATAGTTGAAATATTTCAGATGTTGTCAAGTAGACAAGTTTGAATATGATCAAACTTTTCTCTTGTTGCAAAGTGAAATTGTTCTTCATAACAAGTGAACTATTGAAGTTCTTGATTGTCAAACATTAAGGTTTTTATGGCAAATATTTTTACTTTCTTTTGTTTATCCATGTTCATGCCTGCCATAATCATAAAGTTAATGTAAAAGTCTAGAAAGTGTATCTGCTAAGGAATTATTACTTTCTTTAATATGTTATCCATAAATGGTTAATCCTTTGTTTATAATTATATTTGTAAATTTTAACCATCTTTTAGTACTAAGTTCTTTTCTTAATCCTTTTGTCTGCTAGTTATAATTTACTATAGCTTCGCAGTCTATTCGGACTGTGATTTCTTGTTTGCTGCAGATAAAAAGCCTGAAAACATCTAAACAATATATTACTGCTAAAATTACATAATCAAGAGAAGTTAAATGACATTTTTCTTTGTATTGACCAAAAGCATATCTACATATAGCCTCTGTAGTTTTTGGTTCATTTTTAGATGGTTTTCGGTAAAGAACTCCTCCTCATCCAGTTTTACAACCATCTATTTCTATAATTAAGTAATAAGTATCAAGTAGTAGTATCAAGACTAGAATTTGTTTTACCATGTGTTTCATCTGTCTAACTAAGTCTAGATCTTGTAAATAAACTATTTTTTTGTCCTGTTAATGATATTTTGTTGTATAAGGGTCCACTAATTTTTCTTATGTCTTTAAGGTATTATCTAGTATAGTTGAGGTCCTAAAAATGATCTAAGTGTTTTTGTGTCCTCTATTTTGTCGGAAAAATTTAATATTTTAGAGGTGATACATGGTGGCAGGGAGATTTTTCCTTGTTCTATATCTGTTGGTGCAGGAAGCACCATATCGAACCTTATTTTGATATTGGCAAAGGATTCAAAGTTAAGTGTTATTTGTGATCTAATAAAGTTACTCAAGTGTGCAGGAAACAAAGTCCTAGCGAAGGACTGCTAGGCACCTGGCGAAGGACTGCCAGGAAACAAAATCCTAGCGAAGGGCTGCTAGGCAACTAGCGAAGGACTGCCAGGAAACTAAGACCTGGCGAAGGACTGCTAGGCACCTGACGAAGGACTGCTAGGAACCGAAGACCTGGCGAAGGGCTGCTAGGCACCTGGCGAAGTACTGCTAGGAACCGAAGACCTGGCGAAGGGCTGTTAGGCACCTTGCGAAGGACTGCTGGGCAAAAGTCCAACCGGAGGAGCCGGTTGGCAAAAGGTAAACTCTCCTGAGAGGAGTAGGTGAGGGCGCGTTCCCCGTCGAGGGAACAATAGGCGTCGGTTCGACCTAGGGTTCCATTTGGGAGACCCAAAGTTAGAACCAAGACAGCTAAGGCTGTATAATCCTAACATTTCTTGTTTTGTTGTTTTTGAACTAACCTTGAATGCAGGACCGAAGGAATACGTTTCTGCAGCTCAGAATGCCCCAAAGGAGAGGGGCAGATAGCTGGGCAGGGCGCCCCGGACCCCAAGGTGAAGGCAAAACAAATTGAGCAAGAAACGCTTCGGAAGCTCACTGGGCCAGGCGCCCTCAAGCTCCTGGGCGCCCCGGTGGTCCCGAGCGCCCTAGGTCCAAGCCAACGAAGCGATCAAGCCGAGAATCCTGTTGAACAAGTCAAGTAGGGCGCCCCCTGTGTCCCGGGCACCCTCGTCAAACTCCGAGCCCGATCCTGGAGGGATAAGGGCTGACCGAGTTCCGGATAGGGGTTTGCGGATCAAGAGACACGTGGAGGGCGCCCCCAGGTGCACTATGAAAGGGGCTCGACCCCCAAGGCTTCAGAACACACTTTTCCAAAGCCGCTACGCTCTTCGCTCAAGCGCTTTGCTCCGGAAACTTCTGATCTCCAAGTTCTAGCGCCGACGACGACCCTACGCATCGAAGTACGATCCACACTGGGCGTCGGTAACGAAGAGTTAAATTATTCCTTTCACTGCAATACTATTGTACAATTCTCTGTAAAACTTTGCGCATTATAGAATTGTCCGCAGTAAACGATCAAGGACCGTGGGCCTTGGAGTAGAAGCCGATCGCGACTCCGAACCAAGTAAATCCTTGTGTTCGTGTTTGTTTTTGTGTTAATTTTCCGCTGCCCATTCTCTCTCTAATCCGAAACGGCTTTACGATATTCACCCCCCCTCTATCGTATTTTCTCGATCCAACAATATCTATTCCCAAAAAGCCAATATGTTTAACTTCAAGCTTCATTTTACTTCTAGAGATTATTAAATCATGTGTTTCAAATAATAAAATATCAGATGTAAATGAGCATAGTATTCTTCCTTTGTTTTGGAGAAAACAAGAACATCATCAATATAGACACATGTACAATTGGCTAAGTTCCTAAAAATAGTATCCATTTTTTTCTAAAAAATTTATGGTGCTACTTTTAAATCAAATGGAATGATTAACCATTCAAAGGGACCCTCTGGACAAGAAAAAATTGTCCATTCGACAAAATATGGATGCATCTTTACTAGCCAGAATCCAAATTTTATATCAAATTTTAAGTACCATTTAGAGTCTTAAATTTGTTAAGTAGTTGATCTTTATCAGGGATTTTATATTCGTCTTCTTGACCGTTATCATTTACTCATTTATTATTAAATATCATTCTAGATTGTCCTCTTTTCTATTCAGCTCCTTTATTTACTATGAACATTGGACTCGTATGTCGTGAAGTACTTCTCTGAATGACTCCTATTTTAAGTAATTGTTGGATATACATTTTACAATCTTCGGTTTCCCAGTTTGTGTATTGTAAGTCTTGTGCTTTTATTGCTAACTCTAGATTTATAATTGCTAGTTTGCAATATATGTTATCCCTTTCCCAATACCTACTAGGATAGTACTATACTTTCTAATTTTTCTTGTCTAGAGACTATATTGTCTATATATGTTTGTGTTGATATTAATTGTAATAGTTTTTATAGTGCTAGAAAATCTACTGGTATCTTTAAGTTATTGAACAGTTCCTGAAAGAACAAGGGGTGCTCGCGTAAGATATGTTCTGTCAGCTTAGACATAATTTACATTAGGAAAGAACTGGTGTTATGCTTATTACACTTACATCTTGAGTCTTTGGGATTACACTGACACTATGTTTCTTGGGCTAAAGAGACTAGTTTGGGTACTATAATAGTAGGAGGAGGTGCGCAAGAAACCGGAAAAGAAGATGGAGGAAGGACGGTTAGAAACAATAGGAGATAGGGTAGGAGAAGAAATAAAAAGAGCATAATCTTTGCTAAGAAGAAGACCCCTATCTGAATGGACTAGAAAATTGAGGCTAAGAATGAGATGGATATTGGAGTGCCGGAGAGGTTTTATCTAAAGTTCAGAGAGGGAAAGAGGACTAAAAGTATCGCAATTGTGTAAAAATGAACATGAACATTAGTAACAAACTTTGTACTAGTGAGTGTTTGACCGTCAAACTGAGTATTAACTAGAGGATGAGTAGCAGTTTGACAAATATTGAAGTAAAACTGATAAAAGGGTTGTTTCATCTATAGTAGAATATGTAGCTCCATTATCAAGAAAAGCGTGTAATGTTAGTTCATGACTATGGATGTTGACCAGACAACTAACTCTGATGTCCATTAGATGATTAGAGTTACAGATGCTGGGGTTTTTAATAAACACCATGTTTAAATCTTGTGCTGGCTCTCGAAGAGTAATACCTTTCCTTCAAGAGCAAGTGGGTTTAGTGGACGAAGCTGTTTAAGTTCGGCTTGAATCAGGTTGAGTCTTGTTTCTAGGACATGTATTCTTTCTTTTAAAGGAAGCTTCGTGAGGGTCCTTGGGTATTAAGGACTGGGATATGAATACCATATTTCAACATTGTTTTTGACACGGAGAACAAGTTCCTCTTTTGTCTAAGGATGGATAATAACTACAGATAAAACAAGGGATGTTTGTGGTTCCTATTTTTAATATCCACTGATGAGAACATTCTGATAAGGCATAAGGGGATGTGTTGAGTAGAGACTACTTGTTGTAACATCATATCTATTGGCGAGACTATCTCTTCCCATTGTTCTTCTAAATTGTCAAGATCTTCTTGTAGTAGTTCTGAGAGAATACCATATTTCTCTACTAGCCTTTGCGGTCATGGTAATAAGGAGCTTATTAATGTGCAATCAAAGGAAGTGAGTACTTACTCTAACTCTTCAAAAGAGACAATTGAATAGATGGAAGAAATGTCAAAAATATCTGATTGTATTTCAACTAGATCTAGGTTTGTACAACTAGTTGAGCTTCTCTGGTATACACGTTTTTCTTGGTAGGACATACTGAAGACAGATGTCCTGGTTCATGAAAGCAAAACAAGTGATTGTGTTAGCATAAGTTTTCTTTGGTTTCAATTTTTGTACATGTTTTTCCTTGTTTAAGTAGGGTTTCTTTTCTCTACTTTTTCTTACAAAGTACTTTTTCTTTAATTTATCTTTAGGCTTTGATTATATATGTTTAATTGATTGTCTCCCTCTTCTCCTATAGGTTCTTTGGCGATTGAGGTCATATTGTTGTGGTGTATAAATTTGGCTACAAAACCCATAGTATTGATTTTTAAGTTGCTTTTGTATTTGAATGTACGTACATTTTTCTTTTAATACTGCTATAATATGTTGGATATGTACACCTATATTATCATATTGTTGTATGACTTTCGTGTCAGCCCATACTTTATGAATCTCTTTTCCAAATTCTCTTGGTAATTTATTAAAAAGTTTCCCCCCTAACTATGGGTTACAATAATTTCCCAATATTGTTGTTTATGCTAAGAAGTTATTAAAAAAAAAGGTTTAATCCAATTCCAATTAAATAGTTGGAGTTGTTCAAGATCTCTCATTGCTTCCCTTTGTCTTAAATCTAATCTTGTATTAGCATCATTTGCTATTAACAATCGATACATAGTATAACAAAAGTTTAGGATGTTATTGTCCTAGGTTGTTATTCCAGCAATTTCTTTGAGAAATTTGTTTTTTATAAGCTTCCCATGCTGCTCTAGCTACATCACCTAAATAGTTTTCTCTGTGCACATCATTGCTTCTCTTGATTTAATATCCAATTCATGTTTAGCTGGATAGTCCGTTTGGACTGAGACAATCCATTATTCTAGATAAGTATTATATATTTGGAGATCATCACATTCAGCTATATGTAATAGTACTGATTTTTTTTTCAAAATAAGTAATTTCTAGTGGTCTTCTTTTTCCTATAATTCTAAGTAATGGATTGTTATTTAAATATGAAGCAATTCCTATTCTAGGAGGATGGCCTTGGCCATAATCCCTTGTTTCCATGGAACTTTCAGGATATCTTACTGCCACCAGATGTACCTGTAAAGGTGTTCTAGAGGTTCCAGTTGATTAGTTGGATTCATAAGATTTACTTGTTGAAGTTGTTTTCTTGCAATGATATTTGTTCATCATCATAATATAATTCCCAATCTTGATTTAATCTTTGCTTGTGTTTTTCAAGATACTCAAATTCTACCAATTCCTCTACTATTTTATAAGTTGTAAGATCAGCTAGGCTGTATAAGTATTCGTCTAAGTCATCATAGAAACCTTGAGTTTCTTGTTCTTCATTGTTAGGTATGATTTTAATATTCATTAAGTTAAAGTTTTCTTCATTTTCTTCCTCATTTGCATTGTCTCGAGTTGAGGTAAAAGGTCGGTAGTCATTAAATCTTATTGTGACATCTCCATGTTCGTTTCTATACATGATAGAGTTTGTAGGTCTGAGTGTTTGTTCTTGTGTGGTCGGTGTAGGACTGTTATAGGCTAGCAAGAGAGGGGTGAATTGCCCTGCAAGTCAGAACCTTGATCTTGCAAATTTTTACAAAGATAAAGTTAGTTTATGCAATTAAAATAATTGAACATATAAACAATAACAACTAAAGCTAGTAAGAGACAAGCAGGTTACTTGGTTGCAACCAGGATGGTTGCTAATCTAAGATAGTGAAAGCGCACTTAAATAAATCTCCTTCGTTGTAGGAGGAGAACCTCTTACACTCTTTGAAAAATATAGAAAAAGAATAGGAAAATTGAGTACAATTGTTGATCTCTAATCCTAGTTTTTGGGTGCTATTTATAGCCCAAAAACTAACTTTACCGTTGGGCTGACGTGGACCTGAAGCGCCTTAAATGTGATTTGAGGCACCTCAGATGGATAAAAATTTATCCACGGGTGCCAACGGTAACTTGTTGATAAGCTTCGTTCTAAAGCGCCTCAGTTACAACCTGAGGCGCCTCAGTTCTGATATGAGACGCCTCGGGTTCAAGCGGTGTCTCAGTGCAGCTTTTGTGCAAAGTTGAAATTTTTAGCTGAGGCACCTCCCAAGGCAACTGAGGTGTCTCAGTTGACCAAATGGTCAAAGTCAATATTCATGTTGACTTTTTTGTCCTTCTTTAGCTTGAGTGATTTCTGGCCAACCAGAGTCAGACTCACCCAAATCTGACTCTTGTCTTTGCCTCGAACGGACTTCCTCCTAGTTTCTTGTCTCTCGAACGTAACGCGCGTACTTCTCGCTCCACCGGTATACTCTTCCGTAGACCTTCATATCCCTCGGATGCACCAAGTCCATCGGCTCCCTTCCCATGTCACCCTTCTCGTCAACTGCGTCTTCCGCTCAACTTCCTGCGCTCCTAATCTCCTGCACACTTAGACACATGGATCAAAACATAATAGGACTTAAATTGACTTGGTTGATCACATCAAAACCAACCCGGGGCACTTACAATTTCCCCTTTTCGATGTGGATCAACTCAAGTTAAGTTAAGGTTAACCAAACAAAAAAATAACAATTGGATAACAATTTGTTTATTCAAAATAATAAAATAAATATGGCAATTTAATATAATAAATAATACAAGTAAATTACAATTTAACCTCCCCTTAACTTAATCTTATGTATTCTCCTCCTTTGATCACATCAAAAAAAGGTACTTGTAAAAAAACAAAAAATAAATAAACTCATTAAGGGGAAAAAACAAAGTTTAGAAGATTTTTTTTAAACTTGATAAATTTTGAAATATTTTTAAAGGTCAATTTATATTTCCAAAAATTTTGATAATTTTTCTGAATGTCCAAAATATAATATCATCAAAAAAATTTTTTTGATGTATTTATAAATGTGAAAATATGATTTTTGTATAATAATTCATAAAATATTAATTAACCGTTAGAAAATTTTAAAATTTTTGTCAAAGTGGAAAATTAATGAACTCAACCATCTAAAAATTTTCAAATTTAAAATAAATTTTTGAGTTCGAAAATAATGATTTTAATCATAGAAACAATTTTCAATAAATAATAATTTTAAAATTACATATTAACCTCAAAAAATTCTGCTAATTTTTTTTAAATGGTTAAAATATAACATTCAGATCCCGGAAAATCAGATTTGAAAATAATTTTCTAATTATTTCAAAATTAAAAAGTTAATTTTCAAAAATAAATTCATGAAAATCCATTGAATATTTTAAAAAATTTTGAAAAATTATAATAAATAGATAAAGTCTTTGTGCATTATAGAAAATTTTGAAAATAAATAATATTCAAATAGTACTATTCAATTTAGATTTTCTAATAATCAAGAAATTCAAAGGTAATTTATTCAGCACAAAAAATATTTAATAATTTAAAATTGATTTGGGAATCCTGAATAAATTATATCTACTGGGTTAATCAGGAATTTTTGAGGAATATAAGTCTTGAATACTTTTATAATTTGGCTCTTATGGTTCCTAATATACTAATTAAGATCTTCATTATAAAAATTATTTTTAGGGGAGAAATTTAAACTAACACATGCATAATCATTTTCTAATTTTGTTACTTATGCCCTTAATTTTTTATTTTCACTTTTTACATGATCATACAAATTTAAAGTACATGAATTTATTAATTTCTTCTTCAAATTAATGTTCTTTATCCTTAACTTACATAAAGATTTAAGCAGAGATATAATACTATAATGTAGTTTATCAGGAGGAAGCTTGCATACTTCACTTACTATATCGTCGTGTCCGAAACTGGACGCTTTCCCTTCATCGCTGCTCTCTTTTGTTGAATCTTCCCCTTCGTCGATACTCATGTCGGAGATGGTGTCATAAGTGCAAGTCCGGTGTAGGCCTCGATTTTAGATTCATCAGAAGAAGAGTCGTCCCATGTCACTTTCGGGTTTTTATACTTGGGCTTGTTTTTTTTCTTCTTATTCTTCAGCTTTGGACATTGATACTTGATGTGACCTTCTTCATCATAGTAGTAGCATCTTACTTGTTTTTTTCTCGAAGAACGTTTCTTACCATGCATCTTAAAAAACTTATTAGATCTAAATATCTTGTTTAACTTTCTTACCACGAATGTCATTTCTTCTTCGTCAGCCAAAGACTCCGAATCTAGTTCAGTCCTTCTTGCATTCAGGGGATTCATGTAATTCAACAGTGGAAAACAATTCTTCAAGGGTACTTACCTCCAGGTCTTTTGAGATATAGTAGGTGTCTACTATTGAAGTCCACTTCTGGGTTCTTAGGAAGGCGTTGAGGGTGTATCGGATTGAGTCACTATTTATTACCGATTCGCCGAGGTTGGTGAGTCCGGAGATCAATTCCTTGATCTTTGCATGAAGCTCGGCCACAACTTCGCCTTCCTTCATCTGGAGATTTATTAGCTGGTTTCAGAGGATATCTCTTTTTGACAACTTGGCTTCTAATATCCCTTCGTGAAATTCTAGAAACTTTTTCCAGAGTTCTTTTGCCGAATGGTAGCTACTAATGCAGTCGACTTCTTAAGGTGGTAGTATTGTCAGCAGGTGGAATTTAGCCTTTCCATTGGCTACTAATTCGGCTTGCTCCATTTTGTTCCACAATTGTTCCTCCTTGGCATCTCCATTTGCATCATTAGGTTCTGCAAAGCCATATTTAATAGATAGTAAAATTTTAAAATTAGTCCTAAAAAATACCTCTATCTTTTTTCATATGGCGAAGTCCCCCTCGAACTTCGGTGGGTGAATGCTGGATCCGACCATCTTCTTGATGCTTTATCAGGCGGTTAGTCTTTCAAAAGCGAACCTCGCTCTAATACCACTTGTAGGACCATTACAGGCTAGAAAAAGGGGGGTGAATTGCCCTGTAAGTCAGAATCTTGATCTTTTGCAAATTCTTACAAAATAGAAGTTAGTTTATGTAGTTAAAATAATTGAACATATAAACAATAACAACTAAAACTAGTAAGATACAAGTAGATTACTTGGTTGCAACCAGGATGGTTGCTAATTTAAGGCAATGAAAGCGCACTTAAACAGATCTTGTTCGTTGTAGTGGGAGAAGCCTCTTACACTCTTTGAAAAGCACAAAAAAAGACTAGGAAAATTGAGTACAATTGTTGATCTCTAATCCTAGCTTTTGGAGGCTATTTATAACCCGAAAACTAATTTTACCGTTGGACTGACGTGGACCTGAGGTGCTTCAGATGTGATATGAGGCGCCTCAGATGGCTAAAGTTTTATCCATGAGCGCCAACGGTAACTTATTGATAAGCTTTGTTCTAAGGCGCCTTAGTTACAACTTGAGGCGCCTCAATTTTGATCTGAGTTGCCTCGGTTCAAATTGAGGTGCCTCAATTTAGCTTTTGTACAAAGTTGAAACTTTCAGCTGAGGCACCTCAATTGACTAAATAGTCAAAGTCAACATTCATGTTGACTTTTTCGTCCTTCTTCCGCTTGGGTGATTTTTGATTAATCAGAGTTAGGCTCACCTGAACTCGACTCTGGCCTTCGCCTCAAATGAACTTCCTCTCAGCTTCTCGTCTCCAGACATCGCACACATCCTTCTCACTCCACTAGTGTACTCTTCTGCAGACATCTACGTCCCTCGGATGCACGGAGCCCCGTCGGCTCCTTTCCCGTGACATCCTTTTCGTCCGCTGCATCTTCCGCTCAACTTCCTGTGCTCCTAAGCTCCTACACACTTAGACATAAGGATCAAAATAAATCAAGACTTAACTTGACTTGGTTGATCACATCGAAACCAACTCAGGATACTTACATTCAGTTCTAGATTTAGATTCCAATCTAGTCCTGCTAAGATTTCTGAGGAGAAATTTTTAGGTTCTAGGAAAGATATTCCTCAAGTAATCAAAGCTTTAATAATCGTATTTATTTGGACTTTAAAGTTATTAGTTATCTCTGTCATTATTTTTCCTAGAAAAATAATATCTATTTGAACGTTATGTTTTAGGAAATTCCCATAACCTTTTGCCTATAGTGTAATTTTAATATGTTTAATAAAATCAGAAATTGTTATATTAAAATTTGGACAGAAATATGCAATTCCATGATTGTTATTTGTATCTCCTTCTATAAGTTCTATGATTGCTCTGTCTCATAATCTGGAGTCGTATAAAACTAAAAAATACTTTTGCTCCTATTCTTTTTCTTGTTAATCCTCTGAGACCAAATACAAGTAATCCTAAATGGATTTAATTATGTCTTCTTTATAAAAGTATTCTTGCAAACTCGTCTATCATAAGAGTTAATCTTTCTTCTCTTCCATGTGGTACGTGTAGAGGTTGAGCCCAATGATGTCTATAAAGTGATGTGGAAAAAGATAATCTTCTTTGGTTATATAGTCTTTTTGAATTCATTGTATTTAATAGTTCATTAGAAAAAGTTACTAAGTTGTTTTCTATGTCTATCAACTCTTCTAATTGATATGTATTGTTGATATACTATTTCTTCCCCTTGTTATTAGGTTCTAGCCAAGACATTGTGTTTATTTCTGTTTGTCTTCTTATTGTTTGTGAGGTACCTATAAAAGATCCTGTTTGTGTTCTTGTTAGACTTGTGTTAGGTTAAAATGAATACATTCTAGATTGATTGCCTTCTTATATTCAATTTTAAAGGATATACAGGATGAAGAATATCTAGGGCTCTTTCGGCATGTACTCATATCTAAATCACATTTCATATTAAGTCACATATCTCTTTTAAAAAATACTCCTCTTTTTGTACACACTTATCTCAAGCATTAAAGCCCCCGCACTATGATATAGCAAAAAAATGACTAGTTAACTCTCAAGCATTCACAATTCGAATCCTAACTATGGTGAATTTTTTCTTCAAATAGAGCGCACAATTGTGAGATGTTGCTAGGCTTCTAGATCGTCCGTCGCGAACACTTTCCGATTTACCTTAACGATCGATAAAAAAATTTCATGGAATCAGATCAGTCTCCCCAGATTCGACGTCAACCTAATTAATCATTTTTTTATCTCAAGCATTAAAATGGAAAGTATCAAAAATATAATAAGTTTGACTTGGAGCAATAATTTTTTATAGAAACTTATCGATGGTATCATCAAAATTTTTTTTTATCAAAACTCACATGCTCAATCTAAATCAAAACAAATGCACTCTTAAAAGTTTTTTTTTAATCTCATCATGCCCTCCAACTTTGATTTGACACCCTACACAATTTATTTTGAATTTTTGAAATTTATATACCTTTAAGTAAATTTAGCATAAATTTCAAAGATGGAATTAGCCGTATGATATTCACTCAAAAAATAACACTAATATGTTTTATAAAAAAAAATAATAATAACAACATCAATGTGTTCTGAACATATTCAAAACTTGAACGCTAACCCAACTAAGAGTTAAAATAAAAAATATGAAAAAAAATTCCAAAATGATAATATTTATTATAGTAAAATAAAATGAACGAATTTAAGAATCATAGACTATTTTCAAGATCAAGTAGGTATAAAATCTAATGCATGATGGACACCTAATAAACAGGAAGTTGCTTAGAGGGAACACTTTGAATTATGACAGCCTGAGAGTCATATCTGGTGCATTGATCTAAAATAAATATATAATAATAAACAAGATTTGACAAAAAGGATGCCATTGATAATCAGGCGAATGGGACACAAGAAAAAAATGTATAACTTTAAAAATAAACCTTAAAATGAACTATATTGCTTGTCTCTCTGCATTCGCCCTAGATATCTGACCTAAAGCCTAGTAAACAACAGGAACTGGCACTCTGAGAAGGAGCGTAAGCTTGGGCTATTCAATGAAAAAAAAAACGAAAGAAATAATCATGTATGCTCTGAAAGAGCAGCAGTACCGGAACCTCCATTCACATGCTTTTGGGATTTCTTCTTAGTGTTCGTAAGACTACAGTTGGGACAAATGTACTCCAAGCCATCCGTCTTTGCATAATCCTGTCAAAGAAGTTGACAAATGTGTGAATCAGTGTCGTAATACTGTTCTATTGGTGACAAATTTTGAGCAAAGATATCAAAATAACCGCAATCAATCTCAAGATAAAAATATTTCTGACATTCACGGTAATAGCCGCTAATAACTTAAATAGTTATGTAAGGATCAAAGTACCTTAAAAGTAGCCAGGCCTAGTCGTCTATCACAACCAAAATGTGCCCACTCCCCACATAAGCCGCAATTCACCCAGTCACCAGGAGTGCTACTGCAGAAGAATAAGAATACCAATCTCAGAATTTTGCGTAATGGAGTTGAGAAACAAAATAAGCAAAGCATACCTGTGACACAATAAGCAACATTCTCCATCGACATCGTCATGTGCTAGCTCATATTCCAAGAGATATGTTTCATAATGTCTTTTTAATGTATTTCCAGCACCCTGGATTGTATGAAGAATTTAAACACAGCTCCCAAAAGTCTTATGCATGGCATTCAAGTCGACGAGGTACAAAGGGAATACACTGATAAACAGAGACAGCCTTGATACAAGAATACTGAAATGAGCTAGTTAATTTAGGGAAATATAATTTTCCAATAGAGTCAAAAGGTACCGGACACATGTTAACATAGAACTGTGGTAAAAACAAAAGTTCTAGAGCATTATGTCATAGACTAGAAACAGTAATTGCGAAATCATATGAAAATAAGAACTCACAGTCATTTTATTAGAAATTGTATAGTTTCGCATCTTTGAGAAAACTTGTCCTTTCCAATTTATGCCATTCCCAACATAAAAGCCTCCCCTTGAAACTACCTGCATGGTAATATATGTACATGTATGAAACTTTTGGTTTGAAAATTAGCATATAATAAACACCAAAATATTTTACAGTTCCTCCAAAAGAATTAAAATATATGTAACCTCCTTATACAAGTTGAACAGATCTAGACGTTTTGCATTGAGTACAACATCAGGAAACTCAGAAATTCCTCCTTGTGGGACAAGCCGACTATGCCCTCGGTGGCTTAGAAATTGCATGACATCCTCAAGGAATTCCTCCTAGTTACAAACACATGGAAACAAGGTTAGACAAAAGATAAACTACATTATTCAAACTCATGGAGGGTCAGAAACTCACTTCAGAACAATCTTGAATTGGAGATCTCCAACATCCATGTTTCTTCAATGGCAAAGGATTTAGAGTTACACTTTGTTGCTTACGAAAAAAATTTGATATAGATTTTCTGTGCATCAAAGGTGCATGAATAGTATTATGCTTTGTGGAAGGTAAATTTTGCAGGTTAACTTTTGCATGGCTTCCACCATTCACATCCTTGTGAAATCCTGAAAAAGGCAACATTTGGTATCGGCGAAAACGTGGAATGGGCTTCATTGTAGCAATCCTAAATCTTTTATAAGGGCTGGGAATCCCATCCCATGAGCCAACATCTTCTAAGGCATCCCCATCATGTTTCAGAAAGTCTGACCCATCTGTTTTCATGATTTGGTTACAGGTATCCAGTTTAGTTTCTGAAGGCCTGGACCTTCGTTTCCTTGCAGGAGATGAAAGAGCAGGTAGAGGAGGAAAGAATTCATAGATGTGGCACTCTTTTCTTAGCTGCCGCCAAAAGAAGAGAAAGCGATCAGCATCTTCATTCTCAAATGACGCAACTGGCACACCCTGTATGCATGCAATGCCAAGAGATACTAAGCTACGGTGGGCTACATCCGAAGCCAGCTGCTTCAAAACCTGCATCACATCTTTATCAGACATCCAAAGATAAAGTTCTTATATCAAATAATTGCTTGCAGCAAAAGGACAGTTAGAAGTTAAATGTTCAAAATCTTTCATGTCATCATTTAAAATACTATGGCTTTTAGATTGTTGGTGAGTGTATTTCATATAGGGTTTTTATCAATATGTTGCACTCATCTGGTGATGTTCTAGGAACATATTTTGCATGGTTTGTTCCCTCTTAGTTTTGTTTTGCTATTTGTCTTGTTCGGAGATCTACTCTTGTGCTTTTTGATTGATAGGATGAAGAACCGGAGCTAATACGGAGTTAAATAACCTTGGAACGAAGACATCAAGCAAAAAATACACTCTAGCATTGTCCCCAGACACGGGCGTATTCCTCGGGACAAAGAGGAGCAAAAAATGGAGCAGCTGCGGGATTTCCATAACACACATGGCCCGACCGAATGTTTTTCACACGGTCGTGCGTCGTTTCTTCCGAAATCCTAGAATTTCATACGACCCGACCATGTGTTTTTCACATGGTCGTGCACCGCCTCTTCTGAGATCCCAGAACTTCACACGGCCCAGCCATGTGTTTTTCACATAGCCGTGCCATGCCTCTTCGAAGATCCCAGATTTCCACATGGCCTGACCGTGTGTTTTTCTCACGGTTGTGTGTCGTTCCCTGCCAAAACTCACAGTTACACACAGCCCGACCGCGTGTTTTTTACACAGTCGTGTCGTCCTACCGCATGTTTTACAGTTTCAATATTTTTGGAAGTGTCTTCCTTTTCTGAAGGTCGGAGAGGCTTTAAAAGGACCCCCAAGGCTTGTGGAAAGGGGAGGAGAATTTCCTGGTGACAAGGAGCCCTAGGAGAGTCGTTCCAAGGAGCAAAAGGAGTTCTCATCCACATTTGGAGTTAGAGAGCCAGCTCGGAGACGTCCATCGTTTCATAGAATAAGCTTTTCTCACTTTCTCTTAGATTTGGATGGTAAAAGCTGGCTCAAAACATATCTTCTTGCTGTAACTCCATAGTCATGAAGTAGTACTCTTGATTCTAGGACTAAGGAGCAGCCCTTTGGCATGTTTCCATGGTTTGATATATTTGTGTTTCTTGATTTCTGTGATTTGATTGTTTGTGGTCCAGCTATGCATACATGAACTCAATGCCAAAAGCACATTTTCGTAACCCAAGGGATGCGGGGAAGGACCGAAAGGTAAAACCAATTCGACCTATAGAATACCAAGACATGGGGGTCGGTCAAAAAAGTAGGTCGGGTTACCACGAGGATTCCCTAGACTTTCACGGAGCTTAATGGGGCCGCCTCTATTCAGCGACACTCAATAAGGGAAGGCAACTCAAGAACCGTGGGGCATCTCATGACAGGAGCCTTCGTAAGAAAGCGGTTCTAGACGTCGCATTTGGGTAGATACACCGGCATAGTTCCAAAAGATCATGTCGAGTAAATTAGGATTGTCTACCTACGCAAACAACCGACGAGAATTTGGAAACCAAATATAGGTTAGGGTGTCTATAGTCATTGCGGTGAAACCGAAGTCCTAAGATCGCTTCTTAAAATCGGATTTTCCTCCTAAACTTTTCCTCACAAGATTTCTCTATTTTCTCAGATGTTTTCACAACTTTCGAATTCTCTTGATAACCGTTTTGTACTCGATTTCTAATCCTCGTGATATCGATCTTTTTATTACTTGACAGCAACTGTGCACTTGCAGTTTGCGACATCAATTGTGTAAAAGGGCAAGGTCCTTGACTAATGCCACTAAGTCTAGTGACACTTCTTTAGTAAAAGGCGAAAGAAAAATAATTCGCTTTGTGCTCACCGCACAACTTTGTTATGATGAAGCACATAGATTGTGAAGCTAGATGTATGATAATTATGTATATAACTTTTTCCCCTTGCTCAACTACTTCAAAAGAGAGAAAAAAAGTGAAAGTAATAACTTCTGCAATTGTCCTACATCAAAAAGCAATGAACCTGAGCAGCCCAGGATGGAATTTTCATACAAACTTCAAAAACAGAAGCTCCACAAGCAACAGATTTAGAAGGCAGAGGCTCTGTCAGATGTGGTTTGCTTTTGTGAAAATCTGGAAGAGAATGAACTAACTGATTCTTTTCAATAAGTTCACTTTTAATATGATTTTCCAGCAGCTGCAGATAAGTAGAAAACAACAAGGACAGTAGGTTAGCCAATTCACATAAAGTACAACAATCTAAGATTACCTGATCATCAAAACAGGTTTGTGCACTGCCTGACACAAGGAGTGATATGTGTGCTGAACTACTAGTCACAAGATCACATCGCATGGTAACAACACCGCGAGAAAGTGAGCCAACTTGCAGAGGAGGAGGCGGAGCACTGAAACATTATGAACATCAATCAGTCAAAGAACAATTAGCAAAAGACTTTAATAATGGGGAAACATGACAAAGCAAGCTCCACTCAGCACAAGGAACATAACCAGTTCTATGCTCAAGAAATAATCTCACACAGGCCTTAATAGTCAATGATATACTCAGATAAACTTGAAATACATTTGCAACAATTAATTAATTTAATGCCATAAAAGTATATACAAGATGGAAAGCAATAAAACCCATAGCGAAACAATTTGGGAAAAGGGCAACCTAGTGCATGAAGCTCCCGCCATGCGGGGTCCCAGGGATGGGTCTATTGTATGCAGCCTTACCCTACTTTGTAAGAGGTTGTTCCAAAACTCGAACCTAGGTCACAAAGAGGCAACTTTACCATTGCGCCAAGACTCCCCTTCAGCGAAACAATTTAGGAAATAAAAAGAATTTTCAGGCAATAATTTAGCTCTAGGAAAACACCTGAGACTCCCCCAAGCATGAAATGAATCTATATTAAGTTGGGAAAGAAAAAATTATACTTTATGAACAATAATATGAAAAGATGAGTGAGAACTTCACAGATCAGAAGCCAAATCCCTAAAGATGGACCCAAGTCAATGCAACTTTGATGCTAAGTGGTGCAGATGTTAAACTAAGACCATAACCCATCCATTCCAATTTGCTAAAGAGTTCAGTAATAAGGCATATTATTGGGATTGAACTTTATCCCTTAGAATGACATGATATTGAGCAAATGCTAACCGAGATTGTGAGAAATTAAAATTCTCTCTGATGCAAGATTTAATGATAAGCTAAAATTCAGAAATAGGTTTACTAAAATTGCCAATCTTAAATCCACAGAGAGAGAGAGAGAGAGAGAGAGAGAGAGAGAATTAGAAATATTTTTTTAAAAAAAGAAATCTCATTATTAATAGAATAGATATTGTGGATCAAGTGAGTAGTCCTGTTTTTAGGTTGAATCCATAAATACATATAATTATCCTTTATCATGGAACAATCCAATATTTTCAATCCCCAAAATTCCACATGGTATCAAAACACTTTAGGGCTAGGCATTTCTGGTGTGTTCCCTTTAAGGGGAGGTTGCAAACTCCCATTCTCACATCCTCTATGATCTCTATCTATCTCTTCCTCCATGCATAAAGGGCAATCATCAAGGATGCGAAATACATAGATCCTCCACAACCCACAACATTGCCTGCCTCCTAGTGATTTCAGCATGAGCATCACAATGGGACACATCTTCCTATCCTCTTTCCACTTTCAATGACAGTCATTGACATTCTTCCTCATTTTCAGTTACATACCTAGAAGAAGGTTATCATTCCATGCTAGAATTTTTATACCTGGTTAGATTAGTACAATATAATGGTGTTGTGCAGATATAAGTTATAAAAGAAAACAAACATCACTTCCATTTTTCTTGGCATGTGCCATAACATACCAAAGCATGTAAACAGACAACAAGATAATTTTTCATTGGCATGATAGACAAAAGTGTACATGAGAGATTAGCTATATTGATTACTATTGAAATTTGATAATTTATCAAAATAATACATTTCGACTATGCTACCAAGTAAATACGAGATTTTAAACCAGTCGCAACCTAAACTAGCGAAGACCTTAACAATAAGTTGTCTTTGTGTACTCTTTCTTTTTTTAAGAAAACATTCCTGTAATCTCAGTTTGCAGTATCTTGCAAAGGATCATGCCAAGCAATTCATCCTCGCTGTAAATGCAACCTTCAAGTGTTTTTCTTTTCCCTCTTTTTTCACTCTATTACGTGTTATTGTATACACCACCTCAAGGAGAAGTTCATGCAATAAACTAATTCACAAGAACTCAAATGATTCCTATTTGAGAAACCTTAATGCTCACCAAGGACAGATTTCAGTACCAAAAAAATGAATATAAATTAAATTCATAGAGTTGAAGCGATGTGCTATCAATACCTGATTCGATTGTGAAGTTTGCTCCCGCGAATCTGAGTCAAGAAATAAAACAATATCAGATAGGTTGCAATAATGAACTTATGATTCCAAAATATAGAACACTTGAGATGCAATGTGATGGAATTCCTCATAAAAATCATTCCAATCTCAATCATAGTATTTATAAACTTCTTTACGCCTGCAAGACAATTCTACTTACAATCTAGAACACACATCCATTTGAGCTCTCTATTGTCACAACCCAAAGCAAGGCATCTCAAATATGAAGAAACTTTTATTTCGAGCATATATGACTTGAGTCCCTTGGAAAAATTGATTTCTTTTTTTTCCCCTCAAAAATGGGAATACACAAATAGGAAACTAGGAAAGAGAATAGGAAACTAAGGTAGCGTTTGGTTTCCATTTTCCATCCTCGTATTCTATTTTCATTTTTTGAGAAAATATGATTTTCCAAAAAACGGGTTGGTTTGCATTTTCCAATCTATTTTCTAGAAAAAAATATATTATTTTCTAGAAAACTAGAGAATGGAATAAAGTTTTCTAAGAAATGAGAAAATTAGGGGGCGTTTGGTTTGTGCAATTTTTCATTTTTATTTTCCCAGAAAACCGCATTTTCTAGTTTTTTGGAAAATGACTTTTTTTCATTCTCCAGTTTTCCAGAAAGCGCTATGTTTTTTTCTGGAAAACAAAGATGGAAAATGCAAACCAAACAGGTTTTCCAGAAAACCACATTTTCTACAGAAAATGAAAATGGAAAACAGACTGGAAAATGCAAATCAAACGCCCCCTTAGATTTTCCAGAAAATGAAAATAGAAAACGGAGAAAACTAAACGCACGCTAACTTATTCTTAAATATAAGATACCTTTCTAACTAAACCCCCTTAATTTAAGAGATTTCCTACTTTGTACACAATTGTTTATTTCTTCTCTGTACATGTTGTTTAAAACTCGATACTCCCCCTCAAGTTGAGGAATAGATATTTTTCATTCCCAGTTTGACTATAAGATCATGAAATTTTGAGCAATAAATTCCCTTTGTTAACACATCAGCCAATTGTAATTCCGAAGGCACATATGACATACACACTAATCCTTCCTCTAAATTTTCCTTGATGAAATGTCTATCAATTTCAATATGCTTAGTCCTATCATATTGAATAGGATTATGAGCATTATTGAAAGCTAACTTATTGTCACAATAGAGTTTCATGGGACATTTCTATTTGATTTTTCAAATCATCCAGAATAATCTTCAAGCAGAGTAGTTTATATAATCTTTGAGCAAGGGCCCTAAATTTTGATTCCACATATGATCTTGCCACCATATTTTGCTTCTTGCTCCTCCATGTCACCAGATTACCACCAAGGAGAGTACAATATCATGCAGTTGATATTTTATCAAATAGAGAACCTGCATAGTCTACATTTGTGTAGGCTTATAAAGCTATTGTCTCACTTTTCTTGAATAAGATTCCATTTCACAGAGTGTCTTTCAAGTAATGCAATACCCTCTAAGCAACTTGAAGGTGAGATGCTCTTGGATCATGCATGAATTGGCTGATTGCACTCATAGCATATGCTATGTCTGGCCGAGTGTAAGGTATATGAGTCTACCTAACCTCAAATACATCCTTTCGTCAACATCGGGCTCTCCCTTAGCTTCTCCTATCTTGTGATTTGGATCCATTGGACTAGAAATCAGCTTGCACCCAATCTTCCTTGTTTTAGCTAACAGTTCGATCACATACTTCTGCTGAGAAATAAAAATTCCTTTGGTAGAGTATGCTACCTCAATACCAAGGAAAAACTTCAGTTTGCCCAACTCCATTATTTCAAACTCCACTAATTTCTATTTTAGACCATGTTTTTCCATTTCTACTTTACAATGATATTATCTACATAGACTAGAAGAGTTGTCACCCTCCCTGCAGTTAAGTGATTAATGAGAGTATGATCCCCTTGGCTTTGTCCATACTTAGACTTCTTCATGACTTTTGCAAATCTTCCAAATCATGCAGTAGGAGATTGTTTTAGACCATAAAGAGTCTTCCTCAATTTACATACTTTATTACTAGTATCCCCTGTAAATCTTGGTGGGTTCATCTAAATCTCCATGGAGAAATGCATTATTCACATCATCTTGTAGGAATTGTCAATTAAAGTGTAAAACCAAAGATAGAATCATGACAATATTCATTTTTGCAACTGGAGCAAAGGTCTCCAAATAATCTACCCCATAAGTTTGAGTATATTCTTTTGCCACTAACCTAGCTTTATAGCTCTCAAGGATCCATCTACTTTGTATTTTAGTGTGAAAATCTACTTACAATCAACAATGTTCTTCCCCTTTGGTTTATCAACATCCCATGTCTTATTCTTTTCTAATGCATCCATTTCCTCCCTCATAGCATCCCTCCATTCCCTTTTTGACAATGCCTCAGAAACAGTGTTAGGAATAGTCATAGTATTTAGACTCACAATGAATTTTTTAAGGGCTAGTGATAGATGTTTAAGAGAAACATGTGAGATAGATGGTAGAGACGATGTTTGGTGCATTCTTTAGTACCTCTTCTACTAGCAATGAGAACGTAAAGGTTGTCTGTTATGTCAATGGTTGGTTTAGTAGATTGTAAATATGGATCAGATCTTACCATACGACTGAATCCCATGTCTGGCGCGTGCTGAAGGGGGAATCCACCTACGACTTCCCCATTCTCGGCTGGGTGGTTTACCAAGAAGTTTCCAACACGTCTCTTTGGTGGGGTGCGGTTTCTTACCGTGGTCACACCAAAGAGGGGCTTTATTATCTTTAACCGGAGGCAAACCACCCTTATCTTTCTCATGCGAATCAATTTTGGCAGCGAGGACTGATCTAGCCATGGATCGGGGCTCAACCATCACACTTCGTCGACTTTTCTCAGCCCAAAGTAGGGAGATCGTCCCTGCTAGGGATGCTATGCAATCTTTGCTAATGATTTGGATTCATACCTGATCAAATTCAAGATTTAAGCTTGCCAAAATAATCATATACACGAACCTTTTCAATAAAATTCTTCAAAACAGCAGCATCACATTTCATCTCAATTACTTGCTAGTAATCCAGTTCTTTCCATAGATTTTGTAAAACAGTGCATATTTAGTGACTGTGTTTTATCTCGCTGCTTAGTAGCACCCACTTTGACTTTGAGTTCATAAAACTTGGGCAACATTACGAGCTTTTGACTAAGTGTGAGTAATGCAGTCCCAAATTTCATTAGTAGTAGTGGGAAACATACATGTATCACTGATAGATGGTTCCATGGAATCCCATAACCAAGACATAATCATAGTCTTCTTCATCCCATGCCTCATAGGCTGGATCAATCATGGCAGGTCATGTCCCAAGGATATGGCTAAGTTTCCCTTAGCCCTTGACGTAAGCACGGACAACCTGATACCATTTCAAGTAATTCTTCCCGTCGAGTCTATTAAAGGCCTGAATATGCTGCAAATCGTCAATTTTCTAGACTAAATTGCAGTCATCAGACACAATAAATTCGCTGGGATTGTCGGAAACGGTTGTTTAAGAATTGACCATGATGAAAAAGGGCAGGAGCAATAAAAAAAAAAGAGAATTAGCAATGAAAGCTAGGGCTCTTATACCATGTGGAAAATTGATTTCTCTTTTTTCCCCCTCAGAAATGGGAATACATAGTAGTATATATAAAATTATAATAGATAAAATAGGAAACTAGGAGAGAGAATAGGAAACTAACTTATTCCTAAATACAAGATATCTTTCTAACTAAACCCCCTCAATTTAAGAGATTTCCTACTCTGTATATAGTTGTTTATTTCCTTCACTGTACACAGTTGTTTACAACTCGACACAAATATTTGCAGTTGACAACTATGATTATTGACTAAAACAAAGAAAATATTTATGAAAATGCTAAGATCTTGAAGAACTAAAAAAGAATTGAGCAAACATTTTCCCCTAAATGTTAAAATCATTAATTAGATGGAAGCACTTTAAGAGAGAGGAAAAGATCTTGAAGTGTACTTGTTGTGTATACTCACTTTTACTGTCAAGATTCTAAGTGAAATAAGAACTAACAAATAAAAATGGTGGATGTCAAGTTTAGTGGCACACATATAATGTATTACTAGAACCCTGTTTGGGTGAACTAATGTGTTTCTCCTTAAAGAATTTGGCACATCATATATCAAGGGTAAAATTTAAACATTTATCCCCAAAAGAAGGATGGAACTTAAACATGATATGTAAAAAACTTTAACATACAAATCTCCTTTCCTATTGCGTCAACTCCTCTTGTTTGTCAAATGGCTCAGTAAATCACCCTATATATATGTTGTTGCGATCTCAACTCACATACAAGCAAACGTGTGCTCAATGATTAGAGCATTCCGATTGACTGCTCATCAAGCTCAGGCAGAATCAAACTGCCCCAAGTACTGAACTCCTTGGAATACCACAGTTTGGAGACCTAATAACTTGGTGATAGTTGATACGCTCATCACAATTGTCTTCTATGTACAAATTCTTGAACAGTCACTAGGTATCTTGGCATATAGCTCTTTGGTTAGCTCTTGTATCAAATGATGGAAAAAAATATTACATAGCCTATCTATGCAACAGGTCCTACACCATACTTCCATATTATAAATGGTACAAATTTGGATTCCACATAAGAATTTTGTAGGTCAGATGCAGAATCCATGGCCAACCTTTCTCAATGCCATTTTCCATTATCTGGCTAGCCAGGATCCTCCCTAATGATCATCTCTACCAGATTTTTTTTAATCCTGGTAGGAATCTTTAGTAACTTTGCCATCAACTTATAAAACATACAAAATGTATATCAGGGCAATGTTGCTCAGTTGGATTCACCACATCTAGAAGGAACAAACAGAAATTTATTTGAGAACTCAATTGAAGAAAAAGGGCATCAGACAATTCATTTTGACAGCAATGACATAGTCTAGTCTGGATGATTGTTTAGCCAACACAACTATAATATATAATCATACACTTGTGCATACTCATATCAGTAACATATAGTCAGGTTCTCCACCTTCAAAAAATTAAAAACATATAAACTTGGGAGATGAGAATTACAAGAAAACATTAATTCATGATACTTACTTCAATGTTTAATAGGGCATTAAGTCCATCTTCCAAAGAACCCAACAGGCATGCTTCCTGAAAAACAGTGCGGTCATATAAATAGTTGAACAGGCAATAGGCACTACTGCAAAAGATAAGTTACCAGCTCACCACTGTGCAAGGTGATCCACAAATAAGAAAACTCACATCCACATCATCATCATAAATTTTTGTCACAGGAAGGGTATCAAAAGACAAATCTTCTCCATCCTCTGGAACACTTTCAGGAATTATAGCATTTATTTTAGGGGCGTCACCCAGTAAATATGGTTCAAATTTATTGCTACAATTTTGAGCACTAGCATGCAAAACTAAATTGTTCCTTTCACAATAGAGCCGAAAAGATGCATGGGCAACTTGAAAAGCATCCCATGCATGGCAACATGAACTGCACAGGAGAAACCCAAGAATAAGACTTTAGTAAGTTTAGTTCCTTAAGGTCAAAAGAACTTTCACTAGTCAAAGTAAAAAAAGAAAACTGGAGCATAGAAAAGTACCTCTGCACTACTGAAAGTAGCGATCGGTGAAAATGAGAAGCTGCATAAGACAAAAACTCGTTCTTCCAGTACATCACATATGGAATCCCCTGACAGACAAGAGTGAATGAATCAATCATTTATCTGCATGAAAATAACATGGGATCCAATTTTGATGAGCGAAAGTAAAATAACAAGGGTAGTCCAAAGTATAGATATAGAAACATAAATTCTAGCTTTCCAAATTGATAATAGAAGGCATTCAGTGTAGAGCTATGGAACTTCCTCCACCTTAGAGTAAAGTGCTCGTGCTATATTTTCCCCATCAGGCACCTCCAGATAAACCTGTGTCCATAATTGAAAATAAAACAATAAAATGTGGAGGATAAATTTAATATAAAATAAATGACAAGTACATATGGTGTAAAATAATTATGGTCTCTATTGTGAGGAAAAGAGATGAATTGGGATAAACATATCCTATCATCAATAAAATGAACATCTTGCAGACTTTTTTTAAACCAAAACTAAATTGGGTTTCTTTATCAACATGTATATTAGGCACCCATAGAACTTCTCATTAAATGGATACATCAGAACTTGGATATTGATCCTCTTTATCTGTATGGTAGAGGCCAAATAACGGATGGTCCAAAGAAATATCAGACATTCAATATGATACATCAGAACACAAGGGACTTGCTAGGTTCTGCCGTTGAGTACATAACAACATAAACATACAATAATTTGTAAAACTCCGTAGGTAAGAAACTAAGAAATATCAAAAGGTTTCATAAAAATATTACAAAAAATGAACTTTTTAAGTTATTTGAAGATCTAAACTGCCCTCAACATAACTAAACCACAGGAATGAAATATGGTTGATAGGACATTTGAGAATTCATAGTAGTTTTGTTAGAATAATGTAACATTTGCAATCTTAATACTGAAAATCCATATCTTTGATGTAGGCTTTGTTATATGAGTTCAGATCAACCATTCAATAGAACTATTCCACAAATCCTACAATCAGCAATGCCACAAACAGTCCACACGATTACTCCAAAATTTAGCAGTGAAAATGAAGTATGTCCAGTGATAGAAATTAGCCATGGTTTCATATTGATGGCATTCACATAACATTGTAGATTCATATTTGCAGGTGATTAAACTCATTGATGAGAAAGAGAATACTACATAAGTAGACAATAAAATCAGTGCCCTTCCAATATGATCCAAGAAATACTGAGAAAATAACTAGCATAACCCTACAAAATTGCACTCTTTTTGTTAATGTTGCAGTTGCACAAGTATTTGAAAATTTGTAAGAGACATATAAAAGAATCCTTCAAGTTCAGGTTTGCTAATACGCAATGATTTAGATCTCACTCCATGTCAAAATATTCAGTCATGTAGCATTCTGAGTCATTGTCAAGACATGGGCACATGCCCTATCCTGATATGTGATATATAATGAGACAGTCCTAGGTGATTCTCAAAGTTGCATCATGCTCGATCTGTGACCAAATATACAACAGACCAAGGCCTATCGGCAAAGAGCAGCAGTGACAACACAAAGTAAACTCCATCTGGCTCTAAGGCTATGCACAAACAAAGGAAAGGAGGCATCACACAAAATACAAGATGAAAGATAAAGTATAGGGAGAAGGAGAACAGGAAGAAGATGCAGGAATAAGGGAAGAAGTAGGAGCACCTGAAGGACAAAACAAGAGACAAAGAAGGATTGGGTTAGTGACCCAAAAGGTCAACACTGAAGCAGAACGACTCCAGGCAGGAACCTAAACTAAGTGCATCTTAAACCCTTAAAAAAAATCAAACATGTAGACAAAGCGTGCATAAGTTCTGATGTTACAAGAACTATTTACAATTGTGGGTGGAGGAGCAATGAGGGAAGTGAACATGTCAGGCTCTGAAACATCAACGTCTGCCCAAACAAGATTCCCGATTTCTTCATCATTCTCAAGTTGCTGCCCCTGGAAGAACAGGATATTTGGTTCCAATGATTTCTGAGCTTCACGAAAACTTTCTGGTGTCGGATTAACAAGTGTATGGACCTGCATTATACGAGCTAAATCAGTAGGAAAATAAAAAGAGCACGCGAACAGCAAGTTTTCGCAAAATTGGACAACAGTGCAAACCTCGATTCGCCCTGATGAAAAAAGTTCAGGAAACCGGTAAAGACGCTGACTCTTTCCCTCCTGCCCGTGGGCAAACTTCCCACACAAGACCGCAATGAGCCTACAAGGTTGCTTAGAGGATCCTCGAGATTGATACATCCTTGCGATGTATGATGAGAGGATCCACGCCCAACCCAATTGACGGCGACAAGGAGACGACGAATCCAAAGCAGTGAAAATTGCAACAGAAAACCCTAAATCATTTGTGAATCCAAGGGGTGCTAATATAAGACCAACTAAAAGATCCAAAATAAATAGAAAATCCCTGCCAAAATCCTACCTTTTCCGGTTGTAATCTCCGCAAGTCGTCCTCCAGCAGATTCTAGATCAGAAACTCATCTCGCGGGATTGACGACCTCAAAATAACTCGGGAAGGGAGGGAAGCACAACATCCACCGAAAGAAGAGTAAAGTAAACAAGAAATTATAGAGATTCAAAGGCACGCACATAGCGGAACCCAAATTAACTCCTCTACGTCGGCGTCAAACAAAATAATCCATGTTTGTTTCGACTTTAGCGAGAGAAAAAAATTTAGAAAAAAAAAGGATACTGAATCATTGATAAAACTAAATAATGAAATTAGAAACAGGTAATCGAGCCATCAAAAACGGCCATTGTGATGGAGAATGTGCAAGTCTCGATGGCTTAATCGCGATCAAGGTTTGGATCTTTCCTTTAATTTTTTTTTCTTTCTCTTCTGTTTTTGGATTTTCCCGATCCGATTCATGACTGGTGATTTGCAGTATTATCGCAGCTCCAACTGAACGGAACAAAACAATTAGGAACGTTTAATTCGAGCATTTGAGTGACGTGGATCGCGGGAGTGGATGCTGTTCTCGGGAATGTTCTTCGCGTCCTGAATGGATGCTGCGGAGCACGTGCTCAGGGCCTTGGTTGGATCCTTATTTCTCGGACCGGACGAAAATTCTTTTTTCAAAATTGTGCTGATATAAATATTTGTTGATTTTTTTTAAAAGGATCCATTCAATTTTTTAAATTTTTCTAAAAAGGGCATAATTTGATTTCTTTATCCAAGCACACAATTTAATTTTCAAAATATCCCTCCCTCCAACAGTTTGTAACTCCAATCCGCCCCCGGTCTATGATATAACTGAAGGACGATTAATTATCATCTAAGATATTCATGATATGATCCCTAGTTACGGTTTATCTTATATAAATTTTTTCTTTAAATAGAGCACGAATCTTAGAATGCTGGACTTCTGGATCATCCTCCGCAAGCACTTCCCGATTTACCTTGACGGTCAGTAGGAAATTTTCGTGGGACCGAGCCACTTGTTCGAGATTGAAAAAACCTCATTAATCGTTTTTTTTATTATAACTCCAATCTAATTTCCAAAGATGATAGTAAAAAATCAAATCTAGTCAAATTTGAAAGTGTTTAAATTTATTTGATAAGGTAATCAAATCAAACCAACCCGAGTTTAAAATAAACCAAATCATTGAAATGAGTATCCAAGTTTGGCTTGGTTTATTTTTATAAGCTTGAGTTTGGTTCATGCTTGACTTGAACTTGGCTCATTTAAATATGATCGAGCTCTCAATTTAAATTTGTTTGAATTGTTTAAAATGTTTACCTTTTAAGTTTGCTTGTTTGATTATTGAACTTAATAATATTCACATATTTATTCATTTTTGAATATTTTTTTATTTATTAAGTTGATAAAAATTTTATTGATAAATATTATTCACAAATATTATTCATTAATATTGTTCACGAATGTTATTCACGAACATTAACGAGCTGAATAGATATGTTTAAACTTATTTATTTAGAATTATTCAAGCTTGTTTATTTAATTAATCTTATATACAATATTGAATAAATATAAATAAATTTTTATCAAGTCAAACATCAAAGATGTGCAAGAACACCTGATTCATTTATCCGTGCCTTAGAAATGACAAACTATTCCAGCCATCCAAACATCACTTACAACTTCGTGCTTGTAAAGTTCTATTTTACATGCAACTTTTTTAAAAAATAATTAATGAGGTTAGGTAACGTCGAACCTCGAGTGATCGGTTTGGCCCACGAAAAATTTCTACTGGCCGCTAGAGTAATTCGGCAAGCGCTCACGATGAGCAGTCCAGAAATCAATGTCCCAAAGTTCGTGTCTTATTGGAGAAAATTATTTTATAAAATACATCATAATTAGGGATCTAACCATATATATCTACGATATACATGCAACTTTTTTAGCCCACTATTCTGAGTAGTATAGCAACTTAATTATGAAAAAGTTGAATATAACTTTTTCTAAAAAACAAAAACGGATTAATGTATATTCTCTAGCTCGATGTAGATATAGATGATCGATGTCTCTTGCGTGACTGACACATGGCCAGCTGTATTTTTTATACTATTAAAAAAATTTATTCTCTCTTCCCTTCTGCTCTTCATTCAAAACTTTTACTTGACTTTTATTCTCTCAACTTCCCCAAATCTAAATTTCGCTCGACTTTTCCAAATCAAAATTTCTCTTGCTCTTACTCCTTCCTTCGCCATCGTCTTTCATTGCTCTTGCTCCTTCCTTTGACGTTGTCTTCCATCACTCTGGCTCTTGTCGACAATGCCCGTTCCGGCCCGTCCGCCGCAAACAAAGCATAGGCGTTGCAAGCTAAGCATAAAATATAGTCGCAAGCTTCTTCTCGAAAGGCTAGAAGCTTCCCAACCTACTACCGCAAGCAAAGCTGACGTTGTCGGTCCCACCCCTCCATTCTTGATCATAAGCCCTTCCACTTCAATATCTATTTTTCTAGCTATACAATATATTTTATTAGGATTTATGCTACAATGTTGTAGCATCTACATATTCAAGTAGCTACTACAACATGTAGTAGTTATAGTGTATAAGTCAAACAATCTTTTGTTACAATGTGAATTCTCTTTTTTGATAAATTTTAATTTTTTTGTTATATAATTTATAGAAAATTTGTCAAACATCATTTCCTACCCGAATGGTAAATTATTTCATTTTAAATTGTAATTCTCTCTAATCCTAATATATTATTTATACGTGATTCTAAATAATATATTTAATATAGGAGAAAATTAGCATATGTTATCTTTATTGGACGCCAGCCTGATATTTATGACACCAGGATAGAAATATCTAGATAAGTTAATCGTTTTAAGGTCGTTATATATACACCAGTCCTTGGAGAGTGTGGAATAGACAAAATATTTTGGAATCAATAGAAAAGAGTTTACATGACTAGTATTTATAGACTAACTAGACTAACTACGGCCCATAATACAAAAACCCAAATAAAGCCCAAGAATAAATCTAACATGCCCCCTCAAGTTGGAGCATAGATATCAAGCATGCCCAACTTTTTACATAGATAAGTAAAAACACCAACATCAAAACCCTTTGTAAACAAGTCAGTGACCTCATCTCGAGATGATACATGATGGGGAGCAATAACACCTTTCATAACAAGATCGTGGACATAATGGCAATCCACTTCAATATGTTTGGTACGTTCATGGAAGACAGGATTGCTTGCAATATGGATGGCTGCTTGATTATCGCAAAACATCTTCATTGGAGTCTTACATGGAGAACCCAACTCAGACAGGAAAGATTGGATCCACATCATCTCGCAAGCGGTGTGTGTCATAGCTCTGTACTCAGCTTCAGCACTTGATCTGGACACAACTCCTTGTTTCTTACTACGCCAGGTGACAAGATTGCCACCAACATATGTGTAGTATCTAGAGGTAGATTTTCGATCACCACGGTCACCAGCATAACCAGAATCAGAATAAGCAATGATATCAACATGGTCGTAGTTGCAATAAATAAGACCTTTACCAGGAGCACCTTTCAAAAACTGAAGAACACGAAGTGCACCAATCCAATGAACCTTGCGAGGTTGGTGCATAAACTGAGATAGAAGACCAACTGCATAGGAAATATCAGGCCGAGTGACAGTTAAGTAAATTAATTTGTCAATCAGACGGCGATAAGACTCGGGTTTATCTAGAAGAGGTGAAGTTTCATCCCAAAAAGAGGATTCCGATCAATAGGTGTGGTATGAGGCTTACATCCCAGATATCCAGTCTCTTGAAGAAGATCCAAAACATATTTACATTGAGAGAGAAAAAGTCTATCTCTTCCATAAGCTAGTTCGATGCCCAGAAAGTACCGCGGGTGCCCCAAATCTTTCATGACAAAGTGACGCTGTAAAATAGTCTTGAGATCAAACATAGCTGTAGAATCACTGCCAGTAATCAATAAATCATCAACATATACAGCGATAATCACACAACCAGCAGAAGTAGTTTTAGAGAAGACAGAGTGATCTACAGCACACCGACGGAAGCCATCACTTCAAGTGTAAAACTAAACTTTTGAAACCAAGCTCGAGGGCTCTGTTTGAGACCATAAATAGACTTCTTCAATAAGCACACTTGATCCGCCCCCTGAGCAACATACCCAGGAGGTTGCTCCATTAAGACATAATCATCCAAATCGCCGTACAGAAAAGCATTCTTTACATCCATGTGCAAGAGATGCCAACCACGAGTAAGAGCAAGTGAAAGGAGAATGCGAATCGAGTTAAGTCGAGCAACAGGGGCAAAAGTCTCGGCATAATCCAGACCATAAGTCTGGGTGAACCCACGAGCAACCAGTCGAGCTTTATAACGCGCAACAGAGCCATCGACATTATGCTTCACAGTGAAAACCCATCGACAAGTAACAGGAGTAGCATTAGAAAGGCGAGGAATAAGAGACCAGGTGGCCCGGGAAAGAAGTGTGGACATCTCCTCATCCATGGCAGCCTTCCAAGGAGGAGAAGCAAGAGCTTCCACATAAGAACGAGGAATGGAAATAGTAGAAACAGATAAAGCAAAGTGCCGAAAAACAGGAGCTAAGCGATCATAATTAACAAAACGAGAGATAGGATGAGCAGTACAAGAGCGCGTACCCTTACGGAGAGCAATAGGAAGATCCAACGTAGAGGATGAAGTAGGAGGCAGCGCTGCAGGCGTGGAAGAGGGAGGTGGCTCTGCAACCCCAGGAGGGTCAGCTGAAGGACCAGAACGTGTAGAAGGAGGTGGACGACGGTGATAAATCAGTAGAGGAGCCGGAGATGCTGGAGGTACTGGAGGTGCAGAAGGTGCTAGAGGCGCTGAAGATTGCAAAACATCAAAAAATGGAATAGGCCGTGGAAGTGGAACACAGGAATCAGTAGAGAGAGTGGAAGAATCAAGAGAAGAAGAAAAACATTGAGATTCAAAAAACGTCACATCGGCAGAAACAAAGTAACGGCGAGAAGGGGGATGATAACAACGATAACCACGTTGGATACGGAGTAACCAACAAAGATACACTTGAGAGAACGAGCGTCAAGTTTATCACGACCAGGAGAGTTATCATGAACAAATGCAGTGCACCCAAAAACCCGAGGCGGGAGAGAAAACAGTTTATGATCAGGATAAAGACGACGCAGTGGAATTTTCCCCCAAGTGGAGTAGATGGCAGACGATTAACAAGATAAGAAGCAATAAGAACCGCATCAGCCCAAAAATACTTAGGAACATTCATCTGAACCATAAGAGTACGGGCAATGTTAAGAAGATGACGATGTTTGCGTTCAGCTATCCAGTTCTGTTGAGAGGTATATGGGCAAGTAGTGTGATGAATAATGCTGCGAGAGGAGCAAAAAGATTCAATAGATGATTGAATAAATTCCAAGGCATTATCCGTACGAAGAATTTTAGGTAAAGTGGAAAATTGGGTTTGTAATTCGGCAATAAAAGTTTGAAGAATATGTAAAAAACTAGCACGATCTTTTAACAAATACGTCCAACAAACACGAGAGTAGTCATCAACGAAAACAATATAATAACGAAAACCAGAAATAGAAGGAAAATGAGCACGACCCCAAATATCACAATGGACAATATCAAAACAATGTTGACTCGAAACTAAACCTAAAGGACGATACGTGGCCCGATGATGTTTGCCAAGCTGACACGACTCACATTCAAAAGGAGAAAGAGGGATCCAAGGCAAGGCTAGCCGGAGACGCCGATGGGAAGGATGGCCCAATCGCTGATGCCAAAGAATTGACGGATCAATAGAGGACGCATGGAAAGCAAGACCGGGAGGAACAACATCGGGAACAAGTTGATAAACTCCAGGAGAGGTGCTACGGCCCAAACCAATCCTCTTCCCCGTCTGCAGCTCCTGAATAGTACAGTGAAAAGGATAAAAGGTTATAGAACATTGTAAATGGTGAGTCAACGTAGAAATAGAGAGAAGATTAATAGGAAAATCAGGCACATAGAGAACATGAGCTAGACGAATATGAGAGGATAAGGAAACAACTCCTCACCGAGCACAGAACATTGATGACCATTGGCAATAGAAACAGAAGAAATGGAGGAAGAAGGAACTAAATTAGAAATAAGATGATGATTACCTGACATATGGGATGAAGCACCGGAATCGAGAATCCAGGAAGGAGTAGAAGAAGCCATAAGAGCGTTACCTGTCGAAGTGGGAATAACATGTGAAGCAGATGTCGTTGCTTGTTGAGCCTGATAAAGCTGAAAAGCAGCATAGTCATCACCAGAAAGTGTGACAGAGGGAGATGAAGAAGCAGATTCAGTCATAGGCGTAGCAGCATTAGCCCAAGACGGGCGACCAAATTTTTCCCAGCAGCGGTCAGAACGATGATTATTACAACCACAGTGTTGGCAAGGTGGACGAGAGTCAGAAACATGAGAGCCACTTCGATTGTCTGGAACAAAACGACTCGAATCACCAAAGCGGCCACCAGAATGACGACCACCACGACCTCGACGAGGGAAGCCACGTCCACGAGTACCAGAGGCAACAAAAGCCGAAGTGTGCGGAGAAATAGGCACCGTGGGCGGAGTAGCCCGTAAAACTTTCGAGAAGACAACATTTAGATCGGGAGTAGGATCTTGGGCCAAGACTTGAGAACGAAGAGAAGAGGCCAGATCAGGGCTGATACTATTGAGATATGCAGCCACAGCCAATTCATTACAGTAACGAAGAAGAGTATCGACATCAGTAGTCACAGGTTGATAAACATCAAGTTCAGCAATAAGGGCTTTAAAAGTGGAAAAGTGATCCGAGGAGGAATGATCACCTTGCTTAAGGGTAAAAAGGCGTTCATAAATTTCAAAAAGACGCGTAATATTTTTTTCATGACCATAAGCAGTGCGAAGGACATCCCAAATTTTTTTTGCAGGATGAAGAAGCATATAAGGATGAGCAATCCGAGGCTCGATACTATTCAACATCCAGTTAGAAACAGCAGCATCCATGACATACCAATCAGTAAATGCAGGGGAATTATCCGCCGGCGGAGGATCGGTAATATGATGAGTCTTACGATGCGCAACAAGAAAATGCTGAAAATTGTGTGCCCATAACAAATAATTTTTTCCATCTAATTTAACAAAATTAGCACTTAAATTGCGAAGAAAAGGATCGATAGGAGAGGAACTTGATGATGCCATCACAGAAGACACAGTAGAGTCAGAGGATGCCATGGTGCACACAGAATTTCAAGAGCTCATACAGAGTGGGTAAGGAGACAAGAAATCAAAGGAATCACTTGCAATCGAAAGCGATTTCACATCAGAAACTAGATATGAGAAACCCATATAATAGGGCCAGCAGGAAGTGGCGCCGCCGGAAAAAAAAACGTCGGCGCCGAAAAAAATCGGCGCCGGAATAAAAACAAAACAAAAAAATAGAAAGAACAAAAAAAATAGCGGCGCCGAAAAAAAAGGAATAGCGGAAGAAGAAGAGGAGGAAAAAAGAGGAGGAAGAAGAAGAAGAACGAAAGAAAAGAAAAAAAAGGGAGGCGGCGTCGGTAACCCTAGGAGCAACGACTATAACCCTAGGAGAAAATTTGCTCTGATACCATGTGGAATAGACAAAATATTTTAGAATAAATAGAAAAGAGTTTACATGACTAGTATTTATAGACTAACTAGACTAACTACGACCCATAATACAAAGACCCAAATAAAACCCAAGAATAAATCTAACAGAGAGTAAAGAGGAGGCAAAAAGAGCTTTTGAAACATATTTTGATATAAATCTAGCATTTACTTCCTTTAAATTGAGAGGATAAGAAAGTTCGTGCGCAGCTTTAAATATAATATCAAGTTCAAACTCAGAGAGAAAACTATCAAAGACTGAAAAATTTAGAAAACTGAAACATGCATTAGAAGAGACAAAGCAATAATTAGATTCTCTACAAATTAGTGACAAAGAATAAATATGTTATTTCAAGTTTTTGCATTTATAGATCTTGATAGATTCTCTCAACTTTCCCAAATCTAAATTTTGCTCGACCTTTCCAAATCAAACTTTCTCTTGCTCTCGCTCTTACTCCTTCCTTCACCATCGTCTTCCATTACTCTTGCTCCTTCCGTTGACATCGTCTTCCGTCGCTCTCGCTCCTGTCGGTAATGCCCGTTCCGACCCGTCCGCTGCAAGCAAAGTATAGGCGCTGCAAGCTAAGCATAAAATATAGCCGCAAGCTTCTTCTCGAAGGGTTGGAAGAAGCTTCCCAACCTACTGCCGCAAACAAAGCTGACGCTGCCGGTCCCACCCTTCCATTCTCGATCATAAGCCCTTCCACTTCAATATCTATTTTTGTATCTATACATATTTTATTAGGATTTATGCTATAATGTTGTAGCATCTACATATTCAAGTAGCTTCTACAACGTGTAGCTGTTATAGCGTACAAGTCAAATTACAATGTGAATACTCTTTTTTGATAAATTTTAATTTTTTGTTATATAATTTATAGAAAATTTGTCAAACATCATTTCCTACACGAATGGTAAATTATTTTCATTTTAAGTTGTAATTCTCTCTAATCCTAATATATTATTTATACGTGATTGTAAATAATGTATTTAATATAGGGGGAAATTAATATATGTTATTTTTATTGGGTGTCAGCCTGGTATTTATGATACCATGATAGAAATATCTAGATAAGTTAATCGTTTTAAGGTCACTATATATACACCGGTCCTTGGAGAGTAGAGAGTAAGCAAAAAGAGCTTTTGAAGCACACTTGGATAAAAATCTAGCATCTACTTCCTTTAAATTGAGAGGAAAAGAAAGTTCGTGTATAGCTTCAAATATAATATCAAGTTCAAAATGAGAGAAAAAACTATCAAATACTGAAAATTTTAAAAAATTGAAACATGCATTAGAAGAGATAAAGCAGTAATTAGATTCTCTATAAATTAGTGATAAAGAATAGATATGTTATTTCAAGTTGTTGCGTTTATAGATTTCGATAGATTCTCTTCTAGCGTAAACTCTTGAACATGTTAACCATATTGATTAGGTGATGTATTATACTACTATTTCAAGTTGTTATATTTATAGGTCTTGTTGTCATTGTTTTTATTCTAGAATTCCAATTCAATACATATTACTTTGTCAAGTATAAATACAACATAAAATCGAAAACATATTCCATATTGTAGCAGCTACTAGACAATAGCTGCTACATCATGAAAGCGAAAGTAGCTCCTGACAGCGTGGTGTGAATCGCTTCTCTACACCTCCACCAATGGAGTCAATTATGTTGCAGCTAGAGAAATCATTGATTTGGTTCATGAGCTCGCGAACATGTTCGTTTAAAGGCTCACAAATGTGTTCTCTAAGAGGTTCGTGAACATATTAGTTAAGAGACTCATATATCTTATATATATAGAGAGAGAAAATTGTTTCATGAACATGCTTGTTAAGAAGCTCGCAAACCAATACCTGCTACAATGTGTTTGCTGAGTAAATTTTGAGAGGTCATAACTTTTGATTCTGATTAAATCACATAATGCACAATATATAAATCAAAGATATCTAAATGTGCTTCGATTTGAAATAATGAGTGTCGCATGGTTCAGTCTGAGTTAAAAGTTATGACATCTCAAAATTCACTCGGGATATACGTTGTAGCAGCTACGAAACAGTAGGCCACCTAGATTGCTCCAAAAGTCATAACTTTTGATTTTGGTTGAATCACATGATTCACAATATATCAAATCAAAGATTTCTGAACGAGCTTTAATTTGATATATTATGCGGTTTATTATTCAATCTGAGTAAAAAATTATGATATTTCAATGTTTGCTTGACAAACACGTTGTGGTTAGTAGTTACTACAACACAATTTTCTCTATTGTAGCAATTACTAGTTTGTAGTTGCTACAATATCATAGGAAAAACTTTGTTGTTGAATCTACTGGTTAGTGGCTACTACAATAGAGAAAATTTATGTTGTAGCAGCTATTGGTTAGTAGTTTCTACAATGTGTTTACGAAGTGAAATTTGAGAGGTTAGTAGTTGCTACAACAACATTTTTTTTGAGTTGTAACAATTATGAATCAGTAGTTGCTACAATAGGGAAAATTGTGTTGTAGTAGCTATTAACCACAATGTGTTTGCCGAGTGAACTTTGAAATGTCATAACTTTTGACTCAGATTGAATAATATGCCACACAATATATCAAATCGAATCTCGTTCAGAGATCTTTGATTTGATATATTGTGAATCATGTGATTCAACCAAAATCAAAAGTTATGACTGTTGGAGTAATCTAGGTGTCCTAAATTTTGATGTTTGGGCAAAGGTTTAAGTTAGGTTTATTATTGTATTTGATATGCATTGTGAGTATACAGGATATAGCTATAACAAAGGAGAAAAGTCTAAGTAGGAACTTGGCAAATAAGGAAAATCTGATAACAAGGACCGAGGCAGGAAGAAGCTCCAGAAGGAAAGACGTGAAAGATGGAGAGGTATCCAAGGGACGCAAGGCTAATGGAGGAGCTAGAAGGCTAGGTCTAGATTGGTCGGGCGAGGATGAGTGTTAAGTGAATGTACTCAGGGTAGAAATCAAGTTTAGGGTTTGGACAGTTGACTACTACTGGAAGCAATTGACTGGTAGAGGGCACAGAGAGATGAATCGACTGATCTCTTGTGCAGTCGACTAGTGTCGGCTGAATTCGAACATTAGACTATAACGTTCAAATTCAACAGATGGCAGTCGAATGGTGTTGGCACCAGTCGACTGGTACTGGCTGGATCAGGAACGAACTCTATTTAAGGGATCTCGATTTGGCTGGGCAAAGGTTGACGAAATAAGCTTGGTTAAAGCTTATTAGTAGTCTACAAGTGCTCAAATGTGCTTACGAGGTTGTGGCAAGGTTTTTCCACCCACAAGGACCTACACGAGCTAGCCGGAGGCTTTCCGAGGAATCATCCACCGATGGATCGGGATCGTCCACCTTACGGATAGCCGTGGAGTAGGAGCGTCATCTCCGAACCATATCAATCGACGTGTGTTAGAGATTTGTGTTCCTTGTTAGTTTTAGTTTTATTTTATATTCTGTTGTGCACTAACAAGTGTAGGAAGAGAACTACAAATCAAGCGGGTGAACGACTATTCACCCCCTCTAGCCGTACGATTAAGTCCTAACAATTGGTATCAGAGCAAAGGTTCACTCTTGTTGGGCTAACCACTAAAGGAGCAAGCCACTAGAGGAAGAAGACAAAGATGGATTTGGAAGGCCTGCTAGGATGGGATACTCGGATCCCACCTATATATGATCGAAACAATTTCGATTATTGGAGAAAGCGGTTAGAGAATTGATTCCAAATGGATTTGGATCATTAGACAGCATTGGAGGTTCCATTCGAAGCTCCGACGGACAAAAAGGAAAAATGTCTCTGACCTTGATATTGGACGAAGGAACAAAAGGAGGAAGCGGAGTCGGATAAGGAGATAACAAGAATTGTTTTAAATTTATTACCTTCTTATATTGTGTACCGTTTAGGTGAGTACAAGAATGCTCATGAGCTATGGAATAAGGTGATAGTTCTTCATAAGAATTCTACACAAGGACAAGAAGTGGAGAAGCCCTAGGATAAGGGCTCATTGGTCTAAGAGAAGGAGAAGGACCAGTCGGAAGTGGAATCGAATACAACATCCAAAGAGAAAGAGGAAGTGGAATCGTCCACATCCTCAAGTGAGGAAGAAGAAGAGTAATCCAAGGTAGAGGATATCTTAGAAGCTCAACCCCCAACCTCAATTACCGAAAAGAGTGAGAAATCCTACATCAAATGCTTTAAAGTGTGGGGAAATGGGACACTACAAAAGTAAGTGCCATTCACTCAAGAAGGTAAAAGATGTAAACCTTAAATCCAATAAAGTTCATTTAAAAACTAATATGAGTTGTAAGGATGGAGTCAAGGATAAAAAACATATAATTTGCTTCACATGTGGTGAGCGTGGCCACTACCACACAAAATGCCCAAAGAAAAGAGAGCTTAAGAAGCTAGGACATTTGAAGAAATTGGAGAAAAAAAGGAGCTCAAGTCAAGGGGGAGCTTTAAAGGTAAAAGGGAAGGTAAGTCCTATTTTAAAATTTAATCCAATTTTCAATTCATACATGCTTGTTAGCAATAATATAAATTATTTACTCAAGGCTAATCATGGATTTAGGTATAATAATAGGAATATGGTTAACAAGGTAGATAACCCTAGGAAATCATTACCCAAGGCTAAACCCAATAAGACCCAAACTACCATGTCTAAGGGGAGGAAGGTAGTAAATGATCAAAGCATCAATCCCAAGAAGGGAAGACATATGCCTAGGAAAAAATGTAGGTCTAGGAATGTTCAAGATGAACATGTTGACTCTAGGGTTAGAACTCTAGAATTAGAAAATCAAGTCTTGAAGGCAAAGCTTGAGGAAATGGAGAGAGTTCTAGATAGGTTCATTATTGGACCTAGGAGGACTTGACATGTGTTTGGGTGGTCAAATATCCAAAAATGTCAAATTGGGTACATCCAAGGCCAATGAAAAGAAATGTGTTAGGGTATCATATAACTATAGCAAGGAAGGGAAATCCAAAAATGGCAAGAATAAGTCATTTAAAGTTAAGGGAAAGAATAACTAAGGACAACGTGTCCAAGGTTAAGAAAGTTAAGGTTGTAGGCCAAATGTCACCGGAGGTACATCGGTATGACCTAGTGATTATAGAAGAGTCGTCTAGGGAGGTGGCTAAGGTTAAGAGCCCAAGGGGAGCTCCAAGAGTCAAATTGGGATCCATGAAAAATGGATCTCGGGAGAATACCTCCCGAAAGTCTAGATAGACCATAGAGTGTGCCAAAGGATTTGGAGACGGATTTGAGTCTCAATCCTTGGGTTTTGGCACATATGGGTTGTGTATTATGCATGAAAAATATGACATTGGGGTCATATTGCATGAAAATTGATTCTTGATGTATAGATGTCATTTAAATCAATGCTAGGGATGTATTGTGGTTTGGTATAGGCAGATACATCAAGAGAAGTCAAAACTAGGATTTTAGGTCAAGGTTTAATTGAACCATTTAGATAGTTTTGAGGTTTGTCTCAATCTTAGGATCCGAGATATATATATTTTTAAATATATTTTTCTCAAGTAGACACGGGTATCACAAATCTCTTCATCAAATTTAGGAATTTTTAGAGATTTATGAAATTAGTTATGCATTTCTAAATTTAGGTCGGAAATGGTGAATGAGCTGATATCAGGGTATCAGTCAACTGATGCAGAGGTCAGTCGACTGATAATTCTGTAAGGTTATTTTTTGATAAGATCGGTCGACTGGTAACTGTCTCAGTCGACTGATACAGGTTGAAATTATTTTCAGCAAAGTCGAAAAGTATCCAAATGATTAAAATTAGGTGTATAATATTATGGGGGTTAATACGCAATATTTATAATTATTAGAGGTTAAAGAATCCAATAATTGGGATAGAACTCTTTTTGATGTGTGACAAAGGGGGAGAAGTGTTGGGTATAAGTGGGAAACCAAGACACCTTTGCAAGAAATCCAAGCTCAAGGGGGAGCTTAGGTGAAGGGGGAGCAATTGTTGCTCATTTGGTGGTAAAGGGGGGAGAAGTACCTTTGCAAGGAAAATCTACTCAATGGGAAGTTTAGGTAGAGGGGGAGCCTAAGGGTAGGTTTCATGGGTTTTTGCATTATTATTGTTTCCCTAACTTAAACGGGTTGTCAATAATCAAACAGGGGGAGATTGTTGGAGCAATCTAGGTGCCCTAAGTTTTGATGATTGGGCAAAGGTTTAAGTTAGGTTTATTGTTATATTTGATATGCATTGTGAATATGCAGGATATAGGTAAAACAAAGGAGAAATGTCCAAGTAGAAACTTGGCAAATGAGAAAGATCTGACAACAAGGACAGAGGCCGAAGGAAGCACCAGAAGGCAAGACGTAAAGGATGGAGAGACATCCGATGGACGCGAGGTTGATGGAGGAGCTAGAAGGCTAGGTCTAGGATGGTCGAGCGAGGACGAGTGCTAAGTGAATGTACTCAGGGTTGAAACCCTAGGTTTAGGGTTTGAGCAGTCGACTGATGTTGTGAGTAATCGACTAGTAGAGGGCATAGAGAGATAGTCGACTGATCTCCTGTGCAGTCGATGACTGGTGTCGGTAGAATTCGAACATTGGGTTGTAACGTTCAAATTCGACAGTTGATAGTCGACTGGTGTTGGCATCAGTCGACTAGTATCGGTTGGATCAAGAACAAGCTTTATTTAAGAGAACTCAATTTGGTTAGGCAAAGGTTAACGAAATAAGCTTGGCTAAAGCTTATTACTAGTCTACAAATGCTCAGATGTACTTGTTGATAGGATCGGTAGGAGAGCTAGAGGGGGGTGATTAGTTCCAATCTTTGCTCATTGATGATTTGTTACGGCGGAAGACTTGAGCAATGCTAACACCTTGATTTTACTTGGTATCTATCTCCTTGAGGTGACTAATCCAAGGATCCGCTCTTTCTTACTCTCTCATACACTAAGAAAGATCTCCTTCTTGAGATGGAGAAACATCTTATAAGTTTACAAGAAGAAACACTCAAGAATAAGTAAATACAATAGAAATCTTACAAGATTTACACAACTTAGCTCTCTTTGCTTTTCTTGCTTTCTTCAAGTTTGGAATCGCCTCTAGAACCTTCGAAATGCAGCAACACTATGCTCCAAGACTTCTCTTGAAATGACGATGAAGGAGGAGGAGAAGTGTCAAAGAGCTGCCAAAGAAGTGTGCTTCAAACTTACGTGAAAACCCTATATACCCGCGACCTAGGATTCCCTAATCGATTACTCAATCGATTACCACGTTAGACTTAACCGTTCAACGGCTATTTTTTGAAGTTTAATCGATTAGTCAATCGATTCAGCACCTTTCTGTGCTTTGCGTAATTCAACTGTAATCGATTGACCAATCGATTACCATCCTCCTTAATAGATTGACCAATTAAGAGGAGGCTGAATCAATTGCCCAATCGATTCAGCCGTTTCTGTTCTCGCAAACCATTTCTCCCAATCAATTACCTAATCAATTCAATCCTTCCTTAATCGATCACCCAATCAATTAAGAAGACTTCTATTCGCGAGAAACCAACACTCAATCGATTGACCCCCAACCCTAACTTGTGTGCATAAGTCTAGGATTCCCTTGCCTAACCTCGGTCAACTGTGTTGGATCGGGTTGGCTCGGTTAGAGGGAGGGTGAATAGACGGTTAAAAAAATATAAAAGTGGAGGCACTCGTCTTTTAAAAAGAAAATTGGTCGCAACTGAGAACGTTGTTTCCAAGGTAGTGAACGCTCAATAAAACTCTCCTTATGGCGGAGAAGCCTTACAACAAAAGCACGCTAAGAGATTTTACAATTAAATTGATTGAATTAAAAAGTTGAAACTCTAAGCCTATTTATAGCCCTAAGAGAATGAATCTGGATTGTTAATTGTTGATGAATTTTCTCTTGGCCGTTGATCCATGGATGTAATCTGAATGGTTAATCTTGGATAGGATTAAACTGCATCCATTGGATCTGATTAAAGGATAAGATTTTATCCTATAAGGCTTTATCTTCTTCTCTAGACTTTGCTGTTATGATCTTCAAGTAGTAACATTGGCAGCTACTTGTTGACATCGATTGCTATCCCAAGTGGTAACCATGGTATCATGTGTTGGCTGAGGTTTTAGGTTCCAGTCTTTTTAGCAACAAATAAATCCTCCTTTTTTCGGGCGCCTGGTTTGACTTGGTCAAACTGACCAGTCTTTTGGTTCTTCATCTTCTGGGTGATTTCTGTCCAACCGGAGTTAGGCTCACCCGAACCCAACTCCGGCTTTTCGCCCCTCGCGTGCTTCCTCCCAGCTTCCCGTACCGCGAGCATCGCGTACGTCCTTCTCGATCCACCGGTGCACTCTTCTGCAGCTTCCACGTCCGTCGGATTGTACCAAGCCTGTCGGCCCACTTCCCCGCTACGTCTTACGCTCGACTTCGTCCGTACCTAAGCTCCTGCACACTTAGTAGAGGGATTAAACACACCAGGACCTAACTTAAATCGGTTGATCACATCAAAACCAACCAGGGGTACTTACAAACTGTGACCTGTTAGGACTTCCTCACCAAGTGTCCGATCATCCCTTTGACCGACTTGGATTTTTCCTTGCCTAGTTCCCAAATAGGACTTAATCTAGTTCCCAGCCAGGTTTGCCTAACCCTCGAGTTAGGTCTAGTCTCTCGGTAGACTTCCACCTTGCCAACGTGCGATCTCCCTAATCCACCTGGACTTTACCTAGTCCCACTATGTGTGCCTAGTCTCACTAGGACTTTTTCCGTGCCAGTGTGTGATCTCCCCGATCCACCTAGACTTCACCTAGTCTCACTAGGCGTGCCTAGTCTGACTAGGACTTTTCCCGTGCCAGCATGCGATCTCCCCGATCCACCTGGACTTCGCCTAGTCCCACTAGGGCTTTTCCCGTGCTAGTGTGCGATCTCTCCGATCCACCTGGACTTCACCTAGTCTCACTAGGTGTGCCTAGTCCCACTAGGACATTTCCAGTCGAGTCTCCAGTGAACCTTGACCCACATGACTTACATGATATTCAAATATCTTATGATATTCAAACATCATTATCAAACATCGAAACTTATTCTCACCAAGCTTACCAAACATAAACTCACCCGAGCCTAGTCAAACTAGGTCAACCCTGACCTAACAAAGATTGCACCAATAATCTCCCCCTTTTTGATATTTGACAATATGTTTGAGAAAGACTAATCTCTATTAGCTTTTCAATCTCTCCCCCTTTGACATACATCAAAAACTCTCTCTCTCTCTGAGTCTATATGGTCAAAGGCATGCCCAATAAAAGTCCCATACTTTTCATTTGAACCCATACTCAACCTTAAGCATTCATCGTGATGAAGATTCTCAATCTTCATTCTTTCACTTATCCCAAAAATAAAAATTTAAAACATGCTCTTAAGGAAGATCTCCCCCTCAAAACATGCTCTAAACCTCTATCATTACACCAACAATGATTTTTGAATTCCTAATACTTTAGGAAAACTCAACTTGAGGTTATGAGATTTTGATATTCAAAACTTGAATCAAAACCTCTCCTTAACCCTATAGTTTTCACCAAACCATCTCCCTTTTTGATTTCATAATGAAATTTACCTAAATATACTTATAAAAGTATTCCAAGGGGCTAGGGATTGTTAGGTTACTCAAAATTCAGTTAAAGGACTAAAATCAGACAGTTTCAGTCATGCCAATCGATTGGTGTTGGGTCCCAATCGATTAAGCTATGCCTTAATCAATCATCTGATCGATTACGGCTACCCTTAATCGATCAACGGATCGATTACGCGATCTCTTGTGATGGAAGAAAAGGTTCACCAATCGATTGGTTACTGTCCTAATCGATCACCTGATTAATTGAGAGTTTCTGATTTCTGAAATCAATTTCAGATCGAACTTCAGAAACTCCTAAATAATTCTACAAAATTTGAAAAATCCTGAAATTTTGTGTAGACATTATTTATGATATATACTATCATAAAAAAATAGTTTTCTATTAAAATAACTTCCATTTTCGATGATTGACACAAAATTGAAAACTATTGAGATACTTCCATGTTTCACTCTATTGTGTATCCAATTCATCAATGATGAGTTCTATCAAAAGATATTCTTCACCAAGATTTTTCAAGATAGTTTTGAAATGATTTTCAAAAATAATTTCCAACCATGTTCTTTGGGTTAAATGCACATGACTTATACATTAGTTTTCCCAATGATTGGACTTCATTTAAACTCATGTTTTGATGAAACTAAAGCTCAATAAGATGCACATTAATCAACACCTTAAGTTTTATTCATAAACCTAACATCTCACTTATTTCTAATATGTCTCAAAATACACACAAGTCAACTTGTGATCTTGGTGAGATGTATAACTTGGTTCTCCCTAAATTAGGGTTCATGCATCTCTATCTAGACATTATAAACATTGATCATCCACCTAGAATGTCAAATAATGTCAATGTCCTTAATTTCAATAAAAAGTAAATTAATGCATGATAATGATTATAGCATGCATCATATGAGGATTTTGAAAAGAAAAATTATTATAGCTAAATGATGCATGCATGACATGACATGTGATATTTTCATAATAAAATATGAATGATGAATTTGTTGGAAACGAGATGGCTAGAGAGGGGGGGTGAATATAGCCAATCACTTTTCTTTGAAACTTAACAAGTTTTCTGCACTCAGCTTATCAGTAGCACAGCGGAAGAAACGAAATGAAGCAGTGCAGTAAATGAAAACAGAAACCGAAAACAAACAACCACAATTAGCAAGATCGCTAACAAGGAGGGTTTACAAAGTTCGGGGATAACTTGCCCCTACTCCTTGGCGTGCCCTTAAGGTAGGCGATCCCTTGATCGTCGGCAGATCAAGCCCCGGTTATGACCGGATAGAAAGCAACCTCCTTCTCGGTGGAGAAACCTCTCCACAGTGTTTCAATCACAGATAAAGTTTAAGCACAAAGAAACAACTAGAAGGATCTTACTCAAACACTTAGCAAGGACAAAACACAGCAAGCTTCCCTGAGCTCCACCCAGTGGCGATCTCACGCAAGAACCCCTCTTCGTGTCTTCCCACTGTCGGACTCCAAGCTCCTTGTTCTCTCCTTCAAGCGCTCAAGTAATGGATGATTGCTTCTCGAAATCAGTGGCTTGCTCAAAGTGATGAAGCTTCAAGAACACAGCAAGCTCGTAATGGAGAACTCAAGGCGCAGCAAGAAGATTAGTTCCAGAACTCTCAAAACTCTGCTTCCACGAAGCCAGCTTCCGCGCTTTTGATTCTCCACACAGCACCAGGTGACAACATCCTCCGTAGCCTCTAGTTGCCAACGCCAGCTACCACTGAGCCCTCTCTGGTCTTCCTGAGATCCCCTCAGCCAAGCCCCAGTCTCGGCTCCAGTCTGCAGCTCGGCCGTTGCAACCTGAAATGGAGAATCGGACAATCCTGCTCCAAGGAAAGCCTCCATTGACCTCTCCTTGAGTGTTTGAATCCTCCCCTGTCACCTGCAGCTTAATCAGGGTGTTAGAGCAGCGTATCACACAGTAAATCAAATATCAGATGTAAGTGGCAGCAAATCGGATATGGTCAGACGCGATCAGAGCGTCTGACAGTGCGATTTGAATTAAAGTGATCGGTCACCGGACCGATCCAGGGCGTGTGGGTCGGTCACCGGACCGATCCACTGCTTCGCTGGGATTCCTAGCTCTCGCGGCTATACACGCCTGATCGGTCACCGGACCGATCAGAGTGAAGCCTGATCGGTCACCGGACCGATCAGATTGAAGCCTGATCGGTCACCGGACCGATCAGATTGAAGCCTGATCGGTCACCGGACCGATCAGTCCGATCAGGACAGATGAACAGTGATTTTTTAATCAGATCCAAAGTCCCTGATCGGTCACCGGACCGATCCAGGACTTGATCAGTAAGGGAACTCACTCACCGTCCACTCCCTGATCGGTCACCTGACCGATCAGGAGCAAGGCAGTGAGGAAGCAGCCTGCTCCCTGATCGGTCACCGGTCCGATCAGGAGCCACACAGTAGGTTCCCAACCTCACTGTGTGCTCCCTGATCGATCACCAGTCCGATCAGACATCGTTGGATCGGTCACCTGACCGATCCACGAAGGAGCAGTGTGCCAATGTCCCTGATCGGTCACCAGACCGATCCAGGGACTCAAACCTAGCCCTCCAAGCTAGGAATTCATCCACCTTAGCCCTCCAAGCTAAGGATTTTTCCATCTAACCCTCCAAGTTGGGAATTTGCACCTAACCCTCCAAGTTAGGACTTTTCACCTAGCCCTCCAAGCTAGGACTTTTCACCCAACCCTTCCGAGTTAGAACATCATCCAACCTAGCTCTCCAAGCTAGGCACCTAACCCTCCAAGCCAGGACTTTTTCACCTAATTCTCCAAGATGGGAATTTGCACCTAACCCTCCAAGTTAGGACTTTTCACCTAGCCCTCCAAGCTAGGACTTTTCACCCAACCCTTCCGAATTAGGACTTTCCAAATACCTAGCCCTCCAAGCTAGGATTTTTCACACCTAACCCTCCAGGTTGGGATTTTCCAACACCTAGCCCTCCAGACTAGGATTTTCAACACCTAACCCTCCAGGTTAGGATTCTCCAATACCTAGCCCTCCAGACTAGGATTTTCCATACCATGCCTGATCCCCGATCAGGACTTAATCATAATCAATATCATCCACCTAAACTAAAATCGGTGTCAACACCAAAATAACAATCAGGGCCAGACTGCATCAACAGAATTATGATGTCATAGCATGTGATAGAGCATATAAATCATGGCATAATAGCATAAAAAAAATACCTAGATTTCCTATCTAAGTATCAATAACTCATCGCTAAGTCATTGATAATCCTAATTTTGCCCATAATTTTCCAAGATAATGCTGAAACTCCCCAATATGTCATATCTTTGGATTCTAAGCTAGTTGTGTCAACTTTATTTAGTTCAACCTTCCAAAAATATAGTTTGCCACAATTTTACTCTCCCTAGAGTAAACAAATGACTTTTTCATTTTCAAGGGTAGTAAGTACTTGAAAATGCCCCAAAGTGTCAACTTCATCAAGGTTGGGTTAACTACCCTTCCAAATTGAGTTGACACTCCCTAGACCTATCTAGGGTGTGGCGAACACATTTTTAGGAATCCAAAACCTATTGGTACTCCTTGGGTGTTTTAGGTATTCATTAGGGATAACTTCCCTTGATACCTTCCTAATGACTTTTCTAGGCTTTTTCGAACCCTTGTCATGTTGGTCTTGTCTTAGTCAACTCTAGGGATGACTTCCCTTATGACCTTGACTTGACTCCTAGACCTAGATTGAGTTCCATACTTATATGGAACTCTATGGTAAGATAGACCATCATTCTTGGTTTTAGGTTTGTACCACAAATCTTTCTTGCCCTTAGAGGGTCCTTGATTTCTTAAATCTAGGTTTTGATACTTAGATCCCTTAAGAAGCTTTTCTATTATTTTGAGTGATTTTTCTAATGTTTCAAGTTTTGACCTCAAAATTTGATTTTCAATCAGTAGTTTCTCAAGCCTTGGTTTTCTAAGATTGCCTTGGTAATTATTCTTCTTGGCCTTGAGTTGAGTAGGTCTACCATGAAATGTTCTAACTTATTCCCTATTCTTAGATGTGGTAGTCCTAGCATGGAAGGCTTTATAGTTCTCCTTAGGATTTTCATGACTCATATTTTCATGATAAATGGCATTAAAATGATAAAAATGTTTTTTAACATGCATTTTATTATGATGAAAATAAGTACCATTACCTAATGGTACCTTAGTCTTGTTCTTGGAGGCTCCCCCTTGATTTAAGCTCTTTCTTTTTATCTTGGTCAGATCCTTCCCCTTTGGACATTGGTTCCGATAATGTCCCTTTTGTTTGCATGAGAAGCACACAATGTGCTTCTTATCCTTTCGTACCACGGGGCCGACCTCCTTTGACTTCTCCTTGGTCTTGGGTGCCACTTGCACCTTCTTCTTGACCAAATTAGGACACTTACTCTTATAGTGCCCTTTTTGCCTACACTCAAAATAAATAATATGATCTTTGTTTTTATAAATTAAAATTTTTATACCTTTGCTTGTAGATATAACACTTGACCTCGGAAAAAGATGTTGAAGCTTTTTCTTGTTCCGGCGTCAATGTCAAATTTTGCTCCGCCTCAATACTTGAAGTAGAAGCTTCTTAAATTTCATCTTTGGAGGTCGAACATCTCTCAACTTCTGAATCCTCTTCATCGGATGAATCTCCCTCTTCGGATTTATCTTGATTTAGTACAGTGGAGGGATCTTCATGAAGCTTTGCTAATTTGCTCCAAAGCTCTTTGGCATCTTGGAATTCTCCAATTTTGTCCAAGATTGTGCTTGGCAATAGATTGACCAATAATTTGGTCACTTTGTCATTGGTCTCGCATCTCTTGATTTGCTCCTCATTCCATTTATTTTCTTGAGGAGTTATCCCTTTGCTACTTGTTGAAGCTTCAAAGCCTTCCACTAGAGCAAACCATTACTCTATCTCCATCATGAGGAAATTTTCAATCTTTGTTTTCCAAATATTAAAATTGGCTTTATCGTACGGTGGAGGTGCTCGGATGTCGTAGCCGAACTCCATTTTGAAGTTGAATCATCTTGATGATGGCTTCTTGAAATTAGGGCTTCTTCAATTCCTTCTTCTTCCTCTAGCTCTTACTCTCTTGGCGATGAGTCCAAATAAGAGCGACCTTGCTCTGATATCACTTGATATGACCGGTAGGAGAGCTAGCGGGTGATTAGCTCCGATCTTTGCTCGTTGATGATTTGTTGAGCGGAAGACTTGAGAAATGCTAACACCTTGATTAATTTTACTTGGTATCCACCTCCTTGCAGTGACTAATCCAAGGATCTGCTCTTCTTCACTCTCTCATACACTATGAAAGATCTCCTTGAGATGGAGAAACCTCTTACAAGCTTACAAGAAGAAACACTCAAGAATAAGCAAATACAATAGAAATCTTACAAGATTTACACAACTTAGCTCTCTTTGCTTTTCTTGCTTTCTTCAAGCTTGAAATCGCCTCTAGAACCTTGAAAATGCAGCAGCACTATACTCCAATACTTCTCTTGAAATGGCGATGAAGGAGGAGAAGAAGTGCCAAAGAGCTTCCAAAGAAGTGTGCTTCAAATCTGCGTGAAAACCCTATATACCCGCGACCTAGGGTTCCCAAATCGATTACCACGTCAGACTTAGCCGTTCAACGACTATTTTTTGAAGCTTAATCGATTAGCGAATCGATTAAGACGATCTTAATTGATTGCTGAATCAATTCAACACTTTTTTGTACTTTGCACAATTCAACTATAATCGATTGACCAATCGATTACCATCCTCCTTAATCGATTACCCAATCGATTAAGAGGAGACTGAATCGATTGCCCAATCGATTCAGCCTGCTTCTGTTCTCGCAAACCATTTCTCCTCAATCGATTACCCAATCGATTCACTCCTTCCTTAATCGACCACCCAATCAATTAAGATGGCTTCTGCTCGTGAGAAACCAAGACCAATCAATTACTCAATCGATTGACCCTAACCCTAACTTGTGTGCACAAGTCTAGGGTTTCCTTGCCAAACTCCGGTCAACTGTGACCTGTTAGGACTTCCTCACCAATTGTCCGATCATCCCTTTAACCGACTTGGATTTTTCCTTGCCTAGTTCCCAACTAGGACTTAATCTAGTTCCCAACCAGGTTTGTCTAACCCTCCAGTTAGGTCTACTCTCTCGGTAGACTTCCACCTTATCAATGTGTGATCTCCCCGATCTACCTAGACTTCACCTAGTCCCACTAGGTGTGCCTAGTCCCACTAGGACTTTTCTCATGCCAGTATGCAATCTCCCCGATCCACCAGGACTTCACCTAGTCCCACTAGGTGTGCCTAGTCCGACTAGGACTTTTCCCGTGCCAGCATGCGATATCCCCGATCCACCTGAACTTCACCTAATCCTACTAGGTATGCCTAGTCCCACTAGGACTTTTCCCGTGCCAATGTGCGATCTCCCCGATCCACCTGGACTTCACCTAGTCTCACTAGGTATGTCTAGTTCCACTAGGACTTTTCCAGTCGAGTCTCCAGTGAACCTTGACCCACTTGACTCACACGATATTCAAACATCTTACAATATTCAAATATCATTATCAAACATCGAAACTTAAACTCACCAAGCTTACCAAACATAAACTCACCCGAGCCTAGCCAAACTAGGTCAACCATGACCTAACAAAGATTGCACCAACACTTGCGAGGTTGTGGCGAGATTTCTCCACTCACAAGGAGCTACACGAGCTAGCCGGAGGCTTTTCGGTGAATCATCCACTGACAGATCAGGACCGTCCATCTTACGAACAGTCGTGAGGTAGGAGCGTTATCTTCGAACTACATAAATCGACGTGTATTAGCGGTTTATGTTCCTTGTTAGTTTTAGTTTAATTTTGTATTCGTTGTACACTAACAAGTGTAGGAAGAGAACCATAAATCAAGTGGGTGAACGACTATTCAGCCCCTCTAGCAGTACAATCAAGTCCTAACAATGACTGCTCAAAATTTCATCAACAAATACGTTATAGTAGCTACTTGTCAGTAGCTACTACAATACAAATTGTTTCTATTATAGCCGCTACTAACCAGTAGCTACTACAACAGTTTTTCCTATTCTGTTGTAGAAGATACAAACCCGTAGCTACTACAATAGAGAAAATTGTGTGGTAGCAGCTACTAACCAGTAGCTACTACAACGTATATCCCAAGTGAACTTTGAAATGTCATAACTTGTTACTTAGATTGAATCATGAGATGTACATTATATCAAATCGAAGCATATTCAGAGATCGTCGATTTGATACATTAGACATTATGTGATTCAGCCAGAATCAAAAGTTATTGTAGGACCGGTGCCGTCGATAGAGGGGGGTGAATATCGACCATAAATCTTTAACAAATTTCGTAAAATTTTTCGGTTCGTTCTAGACACAAAGTTAGTAGCACAGTGGAAAATAGAAAAATAAAGAATGACACAACTCAGAATGCACACGGGATTTACTTGGTTCTCAACCCTCCAGGGTCAGTACATCCAAGGCCTAAGCACGGGAACGCCCGTCCACTAATGGTCTCCTTTCCGGACTTTCTGGAGGCGGAGAAACCCGTCTTACAGTGCAAGAGTTACAAACAAAAAGATAGATAAATTGAAATGCAGAATGTAAACTCAAACCGAACAAACAGATTGAAACTCAGTCGATCTGGACCTCTGAAGTGCCGCACACTTCCTCCTGGAGCCTCCTGATCGTAGAGCTTCGTCGTTAGCGCTTTGTCTCACTTGGGAAGCTTAGAATGGTTTCGGAAAGTTGTGTTCTGAGTTGAGGGGTCGAAGCCCCTTTTATAGTCTTGTTTAGGGCACCTGTGTTGAAGGGGGCGCCTCACAGGGCTTGGTCAAAGTTTATCTCCGCGCTGAACTCGCAGCAGCAGATAAGACTCTTGACCAGGGCGCCCTGGACCCTTGAGGCGCCTCACAGAGCTTGGGCAAAGCTTATCTCCGCTTCAAACTCGCAGTAGCAGATCCAGCTTTCAACCAGGGCGCCTGTGACATATGGGGCGCCTGAATGAATGAGTATCCTGGTTCAATAAGGCGCCTCCATTCATTGAGGCACCCTAGTTGATGGGGGCGCCTAGAAGCCTAGGTTCCAACCGCGTTGTGTGTTTGTTTGTCTGCTTTGTCTTCCATTTTAGGTACCTGCAAGATACATAAATACAAGGCAAACACATATACAATCTTAACCTTAACGAATTGGTTCTGACTTCGGATTTCCGTGAAACCCTAGGTCGAACCGAGGCCTAAGTTCCCACCCCTGGGAACGCGCCTTCAACCTACTCCTTTTAGGAGACGGTGGCCACCTAGTCCATTCGGGTGGACTTTTGTTTACTTTTGCTTAGCCTTCGATACTCTCGGATCTCAAGACGTCCGACCCTCGACCCGTCTCTACTTCTATCCTTAGTCATCGCTCAGCTAAGTTGCTCAATCCCTCGGACCAAGACTTCGTGCCCAAACCCTAGGTCCAGGACTTAGGTGCCCAACCCTCAGCCAGGACTTCGTGCCCAATTTCTCGAACCAGGTCTTCGATGTCCAACTCTCGGCCAGGACTTAGTTCTCAATTCCTCGAGCCAGGTCTTCGTGCCCAACCCTTGGTCAGGACTTAGTGCCCAATCCATGATCAGCACTTAGTGCTCAATTCTTCGAACTAGGATTTCGTGCCTAGGATAACTAGGACTTCTGTTCACTTTGGTCCAGTTTTCTTGACTACCCTTCCCTTGTTCAATGTATCACTAACTTAAGCATATTGTCAAACATTGAAACACTTAGAGGAGGACATCACTGATGCATCTTGCACCAACAATCTCCCCCCTTTTTTCTCGATAGCCATCTCCGCTTGCTCGGACAGAGCCTCTCTGAGCCTCTCGAAGGTGGCCCGCTCATCCGACCGAGCCTGGATCAGGTCGTCCTCCAGGACAGATGCGTGGTCAGTGGCCATCAGGAGGTCCGACTCAGGCTGTCCCGATAACTTCTTCTCTCTCGCCTGGAGCTGATCTCTCACCTGCGTCACCTGGAGAAGGTCCTCGGTAGCCGACACGGCCTTCTCGGACGCCAAGCGTTCCCTATGCCGGGAACTCTGAAGAGCCTGCTCCTGGTCCTGCAAGAGTTTCCTCAGGTGCTCAACCTCTTCATGAAGAGCTCTGCTGACGCCTGCCTGCATCACTCCTGCCCGATGCTTCCGCCCGTAAGGCTCGATGGAGTAAGGCCTCCACTTGGGGCCCAGAATACAAGCCCCGGCCAACTACTACGCAATCTTCAGCCGCCTGTCATTGCACCGAAAGGTTAGCAGACAGGCAAGAAAACATCCGAGGCAATAACAATTCGCACCTTTAGGAGCGTCTTCCGAAGACTGCCTAGCGGTCCAAGCTGAGGCTCGCACGACTACCCCTTCAAAGGTGTTGGGTATGTCGCCTCACCCCTCAGGCAGTGGTGAACTTGAGCGAAGAGGAAATTGTGGGATGGCGGAAGCCTCAGGTGGCACACTGGAGGGGCCGGAGGCATCCTCTTCGGAACTAGAAGCCCCCTCCGACAAAACCCCTCGGTCGGAGTCTCCTTTAATTGCACCGGAGGGACAGATTGCATGGAGGCCTCCAACGCTGCATCAACCTCTCCCTTAGTCGATATAGTTTCATCCGGTATTGAGCACACAATGCTTTCTTACCCATGGGAGAGGTGGCTGGGTCGAGGGAGCTGGTGGGAGGCACGGGGACGACTGCCTCTGGAGCGGAGGCCGGCGGAGTGGATGAAGGGGCTACTACCTCGGCAGGTAGAGCCGCATCCTCAGGCACCGAGGGGAGAGGAGAAGAACGTACAGAACGCAGCTTTTTCCATGAAGGGCCCAAGCCCTTGGGGAGCCGCCGCTTCTGCCGACCGAAGGACTGAGCTGCTGAAGGAGTAACTGAAGGGGGGACCCCTCGCTCACCCCTTCGGGGTGGACTGCTCTTGAGGAAGAGCCACCTCCGGGAAGAGGATCCACCGCATGATCAGCCTGCTGAACCGGAGGCCCTTGGCCCCCGACCGACAGGGATGTAACAGTAACCTCGACCCTCTCGGGTGAAGCGACCCCATGGAGCGAGACAGTACGCCCTGACGGGAGCAGGTGGAACGTCAGAAGCGACCAAAGGAGGATTCAGCGCCTCCTTGTTGGCCTCTTCCCACTTGATGAGCCGACTCATCACCTTGGCGAACATGACTTCCTCTGCAGACGCCAGACAGAGAGAGCATCAGTCAGAACTAATGTGCATGGAAGAAAAAGGCGAACATCCCTAGGGTGGGGCTGATCCGCGTTACTTTAGGGCTAAGGCCCGCCCGATACATAAGTTCTTCGCTCTGCACCAGCCCGGGCCACTGAACTCCATCCCAGAAAGTACTTCCCTAGCACGCTGGTACACTGTGCTGTGGAGAAAGTTCCCTAGAATAAGAGGGGATGGCAAATCCTCTATCCAACACAAGGGACTGAAGGGCAAGGATGACAGGCGGACGTAGAAAAATTTCTCCTTCCACCCTTTATGCGAGGAGGGGAACCCTCCTAAAAACCTATGACTCAATCGGGCCGCGAAGCTAATGACCCCTCTAGACCCTATCGGGATGAAGAAAGAATGAAAGAGATGAGGGGTCAATGGAAGATCAAAAATCTTGAAGATAATGTATGCCCCTCCCATCTGAGCGAAGGCATTATGAGCCATCTGATGGAGAGGGATGTTAAAATAGGAGGCTATGTTAGTGTAGAAGGGGGGATAGGAAAACGGAGCCCTAACTCCATCTGCCCTAAGAAAAAGGTCAACATGCCTGCAGGGGGTTCCACAGGCGTCTGATCCACTTTGGGGATGACCATCGTCATCTCGGCCGGGACGCCGTAAGCCTCGATGGCCGCTTGCAGGGCCTCCGGTCTCACTCTCGAGGAGGCGGACTCATACCATTCTGCCCGATAGCCCTCCATGACCCCTAAGAAAGAAGACAAAAAGAAGACAAACTACTCACGCGCAGAAGAAGCTCTACAAGGAAAAAAGACGAAGTACACCCAGTCGCCGAATCGGACGTGGAGGCCAACGTCTGGCTTTCCCCTCTTATACCCCGGCAGCCACCTTCCTAGGCACAATGGGGAAATGACATGTGGAAAGCAAGAAACCGCCTCGCCCGGACAGTCGATTGTCGCGAGCCAGCCATACTGGCACACGATCGGGGAGGTGGTCGTCAGAACACGTCGCAGTAAGACATTTGCGCGAGCACCTTGCGACCCTCGAAAAAGGGGTCATGCGCCTTTATAACGAGAAGACAGACGCCATTATAAGCCTTCGTGAATCGGAGCAGCCTTTTTTGAAAAAGATGAAATAACGAAGGGGGACTTTTTAGGAACACTAGACGAAAATGATATGATCCAAGAGCCCTCCATAACCACTGCCGGAATAGTCATGAAGGCAAGGGCCCGCGAGAGCTCAACTTTTTCATCTCGGCACTAGGCCGATCAGTCAGCCACACTTCCTTCGATCAGACTTGAAGGGAGAGACTTGTGATAGGGTTGAATAAGCTTTGGTCGGAATGAGGAATGAAGAAGCTGCGGGACACAATACATCAGGTCGAGATAACCCTCCTTCCCGGACCCCGGGATCCACTGCGAGCGACTCACCCGGAAGGTCAGCTGAAAGATCCCTCTTGGGAACACCCAGGGAGGGTAGGCCCCGAGAGCACCTCGGGAGTTATAGCACCGAATGCCCCCGAGCTCACCTCGAGGGGGGGGGGGGGGGCGGAGTCCTCGCAATAATCAACCTCAGGTACTGACCCCCCCCCCTCTCGGTACGGATAAACATCCCCGCAAGAAAAGGTCTCCACGACCCTCAAATGTCGCTATAGGTGGGCGCGTGATAATGGCGCAGATCGTTTCAAAGGATATCCCGCTATCGCCGAAATAATGGGTGTGGCTTACGGCGTGGCACCGATCGAGGGGCACACCCAATCTGTCGACATCAGTATAAAAGGTATCTGGTAAAGGAGTTACACTCTCTCAACTCTAGATATTTTCTTTCTTTTCCGCCACCTTTTCTTCTCGACAGACCCTGACTTAAGCGTCAGAGTAGACTCCGTCGGACCTCTGCCGGCACATCCCCTAACGCTCGTATTAACTTCGCAGGAACCTAAGTTCCTCCCCACCTCAGTAACTACCACATGAGCCAAGCTTCGGTGTCCGACCATCGTCGTCGACTTTTTCCGGAACATTATTATTTAGGCAACTACTGCTATATGTTTTTTTTACATAATTCAATTGTCTGACCCAACGGCCTTCTCTAATTCGCATTCCCGATAAATTCAGAACGGAGTTTATGCACACTCAAAAACTGGCTTTCAAACTATGTTTTGTTTGGAATCTAAAGAGTACTACTGCACCACATCCGTGAGAGCATAATCGGAGCTATTTTAAACTGTACATTATTAGTTCACACGCAGGGGTAATCAGTATTACAGCATTATATTACATAAAAAACGAATCAATTGAAAAATACAAGCCCATCTCATCTCTAACTAGTCTCCTATGCTCTGCCGCAAACAGGTGATACCAACACCAATAGCAAATTCAGGCTGCCGCAGGAGACCCACATTGCTACACTACTACTAATAATCGTCACAGACCATCGACCATACCGGTGAAATTATACAAGATCAAGCGTCTCCCAGTCATGAAACATATTAGTCGGTCCGTTACAATCAAATTGCGCGGCTTCTCAAAGGCAAATCCGTTCTTAAACATTGGGTTCGGCTGTGAATGAAGAAGACCATGTTCACTCCACATATATTTAATATGTTTTGAAAACTCGTCACGTCTGCAAAACAAACGTTAATTTAGAAGTTGCATATCATATTTATTAACTATGAAATAGCAATTGATAAAAATGTGGTGAATCAAGTATCCAGCAAAATCAGATGTTTCTTAGTAAATACAAAAACCAGGATTCAATGGACAACAGAACTTTACTATATTTGCTTGAAAGCCTATTGCGTAATGCAATATCTGATTATCCATCTAGATGATAAATATTTGGTTATGGATCATCAAGGAAGCCAATGCGACTTTTTATGTTGAATGGCAACTAGGACCAAGTTGTACCAGCAGGGTTAGCTCACATCTAGCATGCCAATAACATATTGACAGAAAACTCACATAAGGCATATAGTTGATGCTAGGCCCTACAAGGCCTTTTTCCATACAGTTTGGGGTGAAAACAGACCCTTTGGTCCTGAAAATTTATGTAAAAAATCCACCTCTACTCTCCCAGCCATTTTTGTCCACGAGAGGGAACTTCTATTCATCAAAAGAAATGTCCCCCTCAACCATAGCAATTTTTATTAGTATATATTCTAAAACTTTCATAAAGGTCAACAAATCCACTCTTTAGGCTCCTGACATAGACACTGTATAAATGCAAAGATAATCAACAGAAAACACTTTTACTCTAAACAAAAGCATATACTATCAAAATCTAATAGAAAATCAACGTGTCTATTACAAATAATACCAATATTACATTTCAAAAAAAAATCATCATCACCGATACAATGCATAATTCAATGAAGCAGCAAAATGGAAGCTTGGATAACCCAATATTTAACAATCGAAATTAAAGAAACTAAAAATGCAATAATCCCTACCAAAAAAGGATTGAATAGAACTTTGGAAAAAAAATGTCTTTGAGGGTCCACCAAACCTAACTAGCAATATTAGAGCTAATAAACAAATATAGTGTATAGGAGTAAAACGAGTATGGATTCCTGTACAAGAGACATTAAAATTCAATAGCCATAAATGTATCAACTAATAACAAACAATGAAATTAACAAAATGCAACTGTTTCAACAGTTTAATGTAAAGAAAACAACTCAACATCACTTGTATCAATGCTAAGCAAGCAGTTAATTCAGGATATAATCTGGACGGCCTTAATTCCTACACAAGCTCCTACCTTCTAACCACGTCTAAAAGTCACACCTAATAGTTGTTAGGATCATCACAATGGAATGGAGCACATTGATTCAGCAGGATTGCCAATTTATATTTTCCTGTACTCATTTTCCATGCAATATTACATCAAACTAAAATGGATAAAACAAAAACAAACTATTCCTAATTATTATATCTTATGGAGATGTGTTAAGGAACACACTCTACTTTTAGAAGATACAATACAACAAGGACATATTATATGATGCGTGTCAACAAAGAAAGCAAGTAAGTCATCTCATAGAGGTAATATCATGAAACTTTTAGAAGTATTACATATAGACCTTTTTGACAGTCATCGTGTTACTTCTCTTACAAAATTATAGAAGATTGAACTAGAATTACACGGGTTAATTTCATAAAATATAAGGATGAATCCTTAGACATTTTAGTTGGTTTTTGCAAAATAGTAAAAAATGAGAAGAATCTCAAAGTCAATCGAATTCGTAGTCATAACAAAGGTGAATTTGAGAACATTGAATTTGAGTAATTTTGTAAAAGAAGCAAACATGTGCATGAGTTTTCTTGTCTAGAAACCTCAACAAAATGGAAAGGTAGAAAGAAAATGTCATATAAAAGGCAATTAGGTCTTCGTTGAATGTATTAATTACTTATCTATGTTTGGGCTGAAGAAATCAATGTCATATGAATGCCCAAACTGGGATTTATTTTATATAGATATTTAGGAAAAACACCTTATGAACTTTGGTTTAGAAAAAATTATTATAATTAAGCATCTTAGGGTATTTAGTTGTAAGATTTATATCCTTAATCCAAAGATCATTTGGGAAAATTTCCCATTAAGGTGGATGAGGATATCCTAGTTAGGTACTCATCATCAAGTAAAGAGTATAGTGTTGTTGCAATCATGCCCTAGCATGTGTTTGCATGTGATTTTGATGTTTGGGTGATGAAGTTAGACAATATGGTTGATCTCATATGTATGTCAAGTATATAGGTGGTGTAGGTATGCTTGACATAAATTGTAGGTGCAATAATGGAAGTCCAGAAAGGTTCTTGGCGTTCCAAGTGGACACTTGGTACAAAGGAAGTCTCAATAAGTTGAGGTGAATCTGATGCTAAACAACAAAGTAAGTTGCAGCAGGTCAGCAAGGAGCGAACACAATACAAGAAGTCTCAACGAGTAGACGGTAGGCACGACAAGGAAGTCCTAAAGGTCTGGAAAGCATCTTGACATCAAAGTTAACTCAGCAATAAAGGTTAGTACTTTAAGGAATAAAGGAACCAAAACAAGCACAAATATAGGCTTGAAGTGGCTCGAGATAGTGTGCCAATCTATTGATAGTTATTATCAATCGACTAGACTATGGGACAGTTGACTGAGTAATATATATCTCTTTAGTTGACGGGGACTCTTCTATTATATCCACGAATGTAATTAAGCGAAATAGCAAGGTCAAGGTTGTCAAAGCTTGGGTACTTGAGAAATTTTTAGATAACACTTCTGGACCCAATATTTGGGTATCAAAAGTGTTGGATAAGAAAAATTCTTCAAAACTTAATTAAACCAGGACCATTACACAACTTATATAGCTTGTAGCCTACAAAAACCCTAATGGCACAAGATAGAAAGAAAAGACATGACTACCCGTGCAACTCACAACACTCCCCCTCAAGTTGAACATATATATCAAACATATTTAACTTGCTAAGGGCATAATTAAACCCAGCTTGGGGTATGGCTTTTGTAAACATATCAACAAGTTGGTCCTCAGATTTGACATAGGACAAGCATAACTCTCCAGAATCAAGTCTCTCCCGAATAAAATAACGATCAATCTCGATGTGTTTGGTTCAGTCATGTTGAACTGGAGTATTTGCAATATTGATTGCAGCTTTGTTGTCGCAATATAGCCTGAGAGGTAATTCAGCCTTTAACCCCATATCTTCTAATAAAAAACTCAACCATAACATTTCTGCAAGATCATGTGTCCTGGCTCGATATTCTGCCTCTGCACTGGACCGTGCGCAAACACTTTGTTTCTTACTTCTCCAAGTTACAAGTTTCCTCCTAAAAAGGTGCAATAGCCAAAAGTGGATCTTCTATCATCTCTAGAACCAGCCCAATCAGCATCAGAATAACATTCCACCTTCAGATTACCACCTCCCTTAAACAATAAGCCTTTTCCGGGACATGACTTTAAGTACCTCAAAATCCTGTCAACGACCTTCATGTGGATAGTTTTAGGAGCATGCATGTACTGACTCACTATACTAACAGCGTAGGTAATGTCAGGCCTAGTCATAGACAAATAAAGTAATTTTCCAACCAACCTTTGATACGTTCCCTTTTCCAGATTTGTAAGATCTTTCCCATTAGAACTAGTAAGATCATGACTTACTTCTATAGGTGTCGATGCTGGCCGACAACCCAATTTCCCTGTCTCCTTGAGCAAATCCAACACATATTTTCTCTGACATATATATATTCCCTCCTGAGATCGAGCAACTTCAATACCAAGGAAGTACTTCAATAGTCCAAGGTTTTTAATTTCAAACACTGATATTAACTTCGACTTAAGCGCCTGGATTTCAACCTCGTCATCACCTGTGATTATCATATCATCAACATAAACCAAAAGAATGATAGTTTTGTCCTCTTTCTTTTTTACAAAGAGTGTATGATCAGCATTCCCTTGTTTAAAGCCAAACAATGTCATGGCTTTGCAGAACCTATCAAACCATGCTCTGGGTGATTGTTTAAGTTCATACAAAGCTTTTATCAGCCTGCAAACCTTCCCTTTTGTTTCGATTCCAGGAGGTGGTAACATGTAGACCTCTTCGTGAAGGTTGCCATTCAAAAAAGCATTTTTCACATCTAGCTGAAATAGCGGCCAACCATATTGAGAGGCAAGAGAAAGAATCACCCTGACTGATTTGAGTTTTGCAACTGGAGCGAAGGTCTCCAAGTAATCCACCCCATATGTTTGAGTGAATCCCTTGGCAACAAGTCTGGCTTTATATCTGACCACTTCACCCTCTGAGTTATACTTGATAGCATAGACCCATTTAGAACCAACCAAGTTCTTCCCCTTTGGGAGATCTACTAATTCCCAAGTACCATTCTTATTAAGAGCCTCCACTTCTTCATTCATTGCTTCCAGCCACCTTGAGTCCCTTACAGCTTCATAATAAGAAGGTATGACATGATTTAATAGTTGTGAAACAAAGACATAATATGAAGAAGACAAACAAGAATAAGAAACATAGTTAGAGATAGGATGTTGAGTACATGACCTGACACCCTTTCTAATAGCAATTGGAAGGTTCAACTCATTCATATTTAGGGGTGCGATTGGTTCAACCAATGAGGATACAGGATCAGGAGTCAGAGCATCCGATTCAGCTAGTCGATCAGTAGTAGGTCCTTGCTTATGTCTTCGTCGCTTGTAAGTAATAATTTCTTGTGAAACCTGCGAGCCCAGTAATGGAGTCAGAGCATCCTTCCTATTTTCCATGACATCCAGTGAAATAGGAGACGGAACCACTTGAGGTACAAGGGAAGAGGTAAGATTCTCAGGGATAAGATTCTCCCCCTGAGGACGAGTCTGGGAAGAATAATAGGACTCGGACTCAAAAAAGGTAACATTCTTCAAGACATATCTTGTCCTAGTAATAGGATCAAAGCACTTGTAGCCTTTCAGGCAAGTGGAGTATCCTAGAAAAACTCCCCGTATGGCGCGAGGATCAAGCTTAGAGGACTTGGGACCAAGAACATGAATAAAACAAAGGGAGTCAAATACCCGAGGTGTAAGGAAGAACAACGTGGTATTAGGACGAAGAATATTGAGAGGGCACCGGTACCTGAGACCTTTGGATGGTAGACGATTAATGATATAAGCGGCTGCAAGGACAGCATCAGCCCAGAAATATTTGGGTAATTGGCACTGAAATAATAATGCACGGGGTGTTTCAAGGATATGACGATTTTTTCTTTCAGCCACTCTATTTTGCTGGGGTGTGTAGGAACAAGATGACTCATGAAGAATTCCTAAATCCTCTAGAAAAGTATTTAGAGACTGTGCAAAGTACTCCTGTGCATTATCAGATCGAAGAGTTTTCTCTTTTGTGTGGAATTGAGTTTCAACCACTTTACAGTAACATTGAATGAGTCGAGGAACTTCGTCTCTGCCTTTCATAAGATAAAGTCATGTACAGTGGGTGTAATCATCAATAAAAGAGAGAAAGTATCGATAGCCATCCAAGGAAGGCACAGGAGAGGGACCCCATACATCTGAATGAACAAGGTCAAACAGAGACGAACTTTTATTCACGGACTCAGAAAAATGCGTTCTACAATGTTTGGATAACTGACAAACTTCACATTGAAGAGACTCAAGAGAAATAGACGAGAGGAGACTAGGAAATAGAACCTTTAATGACCGAAAAGATAAATGTCCCAAACGAGAATGTCATAACAGAATTTCTTGATGCTTATTCTCTGAACACTGGGCTGTAGACTTCAGAGCAGATGTTGTTCCAAGATGATAGTAATAAAGACCTCCTACTTCACTGCCAGTCTCAATCGTTTGCTTGGTCTCGAGATCCTGAAAGACACAATGATCAGGAAAAAAAGTTACTGAGCAGTGGAGTTGTTTAGTAATACTACTAACAGAAAGTAAATTAAGAGAAATGGAGGGGACATGAAGTGCAGAGGATAGGATAAAGTGGTCTACCAGTTGTATGGAACCTTTTCCAGCAACAGTAGCTTTGGTGACATCAGCAATGGTCACTTTATCCTGCCCAGAAGACAAAGAGTAGGAAATGAAGGAATTAGCAAGATTTGTCATATGATTCGTAGCTCCTGAGTCAATGACCTAGGGGCTATAAGATCTTGACCCATCAATACTTAACTCTAGGTCACGGATACCTGTGTGCTCTTGAGACGAATTGGTAGAGACAGAGGATGAAGCTTGAAGTCGTGTTAAAAGGAGCTGAAGATTCACAATATCAGTAGATGACAACTCAATATTAGAAGGTACCGAGGAATCAGTAATCTCCCCATCCATTGATTTCTGAGCAGCAAGATTCCCACGACTAGGAACTTTCTTGTCATTGTATTTAAATTTTTCAGGTTTTTTTTTTGGATATTTCTCCCAACAAAAATCTGAATCATGATTAGTTCTCTTGCAGTGCCGACAAAATTTGCTACCTTTTCCTTTTGTTCCCCCAGACTTGAGCTTGTTAGAAGAACCGACAAAAGCAGATGTCTCCCCAATTGGAGTGTTTGTTGCAGAGATATTACCTTTGTTGTTCATGGTCCTTCTCCTGCCTTCCTCACTCAGAATTTTGTAGTAAACTTGTTCTAGAGAGGGAGTAGGATCAAGACTAAGAATTTGTCCTTTTAAACTTTCAAACTTTGCATGAAACCCATCAAGAAACTTAATGATTCTGTCCTTCTCCAGAAGCTTCAGATATCTCTGATGATCATCAGTAGAAATCTAATTGTCCATCCTGTAGTAGTCAAACTCATCCCATAGCCCTTTTAGAGCAGCAAAATAATTTGTGACAGACATAGAACCTTGCTCAAGTTTAAAAATTTGACTACTTATCTGATAAGTACACAGCATATCATGCTTGCGTCCATACATCTGCTCCAGTGTGCTCCACATATCAACAGTTGTTCTGTTATGAAGAACGACCTGTTTGATGCCAGAGCTAACAGAATTAAGTATCCAAGTCATTACTAGAATATTGTCACGCCTCCAAGTACGAAAGTTTGGATCCTTTTCATCTAGTTTCACTCTAGTACCATGAAGAATATCAAGTGTATCATGGCCTTCTACATAAAGTTCAACAGCAACTGCCCACGATGCATAATTTGTCTCAGTCAATTTTTCCGAGGTTATTTGAAGACCAGTTCCTCCCGATCCTGTCACTGTGAAAATTGGTTGTACCTGTCCAGAAGAAGCCAAAGGATCTATAGACATCCCAGAACTTTCTCCGGAAATGTCAGCCATACCAATTCACAAGAAGGAAGAGGCTTTATCTGTTTCGGCCAGTGATGAGAAACAGAAAGTAGAGGCTGCTGAGGAAGAGGAGCACAGCCAGTGATGGACCAGGTTTGGCGAGCAGTAGCGCGAGGAACGGTTGTGGCTTCGAAGAGGGGGGAACGGTTGTGGCTTCGAAGAGGGGGGAACGGTTGTGGCTTCGAAGAGGGGGGATCAGCGAGGATGCCTTGCGAGAAGAAGCAGCCTGCCGAGAAGAGTGACCCACGGACTGATAAGATTCTTGCCGGGAAGGGGCTCGCCGATAAGATTCTTCCACCTTCAATCGCAAGGACAGATTTCGATAAGGTGATGGCGCGGCAGAGACCCACGGTTAGCAAAGCTGACCTAGAAATCCATGACAAGTTCGCAAAGGAGTTTGGAGAAGAGTGACGTCACGCTTGGGCTCGCGCGTCGAACAACGCGAGAAGAAGCCTTCAAAGAAGAAGCCTTCGTGAGGGAAGAGCCGCGAAGAACTCACAGAACCTTCTGTTCAAATCAGAGGCGAGCACAGCTTGTTGAGCGCGAGAAGAAGACCGTTCTTGGATGAGAGGAGCTTCCACTGCGCCTTAGGCTTCCCTTTTCGCCGACGACAAGAAGAAGCAGAAGGCGATGCACGAGGCGCAGCGGAAGACGGTGTCGAGTTCACGTTGAGGAGAAGAGACGGCTTCCTTGGTCGCGTCGAGCATGCGCGAAGAGAGCGTCAAGCGTGCGCGAAGAGAGCGGCGAGGCGTAGAGTTCCCGTCGAGGAGGAGAGCCGGCCTCCTTGGTCGCGTCGAGCGAGCGCGAAGAGAGCGGCGTCGAGCGTGCGTGAAGAGAGAGCGGCGTCGAGTGGTTTGGAAAGGAAAAAAAACAGAGACGCGGACGGCGCCGCGCGAGGAAAGAAACAAGGAATTAGGTTTTCGATGAACTTTGCTCTGATACCATGTTGGATAAGAAAAATTCTTCAAAACTTAATTAAACCAGGACCATTACACAACTTATATAGCTTGTAGCCTACAAAAACCCTAATGGCACAAGATAGAAAGAAAAGACATGACTACCCCTGCAACTCACAACAAAAAGATTACATTTTCTATGTTTATATAGGCACATACCTTGGAGAACACTGATAAATGGTTTTTGGATAGTAGGTTTTCTAGCACATGACCAGGGACATAACAAAGTTCACTACATTTGAACATAAAGATAAGGGAAACGTGTTATTTGAAAATAGTAGAGAACTCAGATAACTAGTACAAGTAATATGGAGTTAACTTCCAATTTCATTGTTGAAAGAGTTTTAGTAGTTAAAGGAATGGAGTTTAATTTGTAAGTGTAAGCTAATTGTGTGACGGGGTACATGGTTAAGTTTCACTCAACTAGGTGCTTCGTGAAGCATTATGAGCTCAACACGACCATGTTATAGGCGATATAAGAGAGAACATTTATAGTATAAATCTTCCTTGTGTTATTAATTTTCTACTAAGTGTTTAATGAGCAAGGAGGAAGAGTCTTGGTTATGGTATAGGCGATTAGCCATTACTACCAAAGTTTCGATTTCGAAAGGACAAGTTGTGATTCAAGCAAGCAAAGGCTACCACTACATTTTTTTTCAAGCAAGCAAGATAAGGCTACCACAACATTTTAAACTTAGTCAATACTTGCATGTCACTTGAATTATTGCATTTAGATTTATTTGATAGTCATTAAATAGCCTCATCAAATGTTATTGTAGTAAAAAAATTTAGTTATTGTAGATGATAACCCTAAGTTTGTATGGGTAAATTTTATAAAATATAAGGATGAAACTCTAGAAATAATAAAGGTTTAAAATTTCAAACCATGATGGAGTTTTGATTTATAACCAAAACAATACGGTTTCAATACTATATTGTCTCGTAGCAATACAATTTAAGTACTTTTTTAAATAAAGAATATACTACAACAACAACCAACCTTATCCCAGTAGGTAGAATTGATAATATGAATCCTTTTACGCCATTGAGTTCTATCCCTTATTATATCATCATCTATACTTAAATAAATTTTATCTTGGTTTATTATTACTAACCAAGTTTTTTTTGGTCTTCCTCTTCCTCATTTGATATGCGTATTTGTCATAGTTTCACATCTTCTAACTAGAACATTTATTGGTCGTCTAAGTACATATTCGTACCATCTTAAACGTGTCTCTTGGAGTTTTTTCCTCAATAGATGCAACTCCGATTGTTTCTCTAATGTTCTCATTTCTTATTTTGCTCATCCTCGTATGTCCACACATCCACCTTAATATCCTCATCGCTGCAACTCTCTCATCTTCTGCTCATATCCTCTAGTCATAGCCTAACATTCAGTGTCATATAATATAGCAAGTCTAACCGTCGTATTATAGAACTTTCCTTTAAGTTTTAGAGGTAATTTACGATGGCATAAAATACTCGACGCTCTCCTCCATTTCAACCATAATATATTATATGTAAGATATCTCTTTCAATCTCTCCATCATTTTAAAAAATAATCCTAAATCCATGGAATAAAATTTCGTTCTGTGTCGGGCGGGACGGGTGATACTTACCGTTCCTCTGGCTGTCCGAAACCGGCACAGAAGTCATCATGATTTCGAGAGTTGGATCATACGCGGCAACAGGCCGAGGCGGCGACAGAAGGAATCCTCCTACGCCACCAGAAGCTCCGTCGAACGACGCCTGAGCTGCCGATCGCCTCCCGCCTCGCGCAGCCTCCACCTCCTACGCTAGGGCTCACGAGCTATTTATTTAAATAAAATATTTCCTCACATACATATTTATCTCAATAAAATATATAAAAATATTTTAAAATTAAATAAATTTTATTAATTAATTTTCTGAAAATTATTTTTACTGTTTTAAATATTATTTAAAATTTTAATTTTTTTAAATCTAAAAAATCAAATTTATATTCTGATATATTTTTTATTATTTTATATTTTACTGTTTTATGCTTTAATTAATATTCTGATATTTTTATCATTTTAAATATATATTATTTATATTAATAATTAATTAAATTATTTATTTATTTATTTATTAATTATTATATGTAAAGTAGCATTTTATGTTAATTTATATATTTATTATAGATAATATTTTTTATCTTAAATCAATTTGAAATTTTGATTCATAAATATTACGATATTAAACTTTTTGCTTTTAGCATTTTTGCTACAGAACATATAAAGTTTTGGTATTAGTAACTTAGTAAGGTTTAATTCGAGTTATTGATAGATTAATTTTCTTTAAAGAAAATTATATTTAATTTTTTATAACGATATTAAGTTGTTCAATAATTGAGATCTTATATAAAATTAATATATGATTTATTTTTAAATTATACACAATAAATATATTTATCTCATAATTATTATATATAAATAAAAAAATACCGAAACTGTACCGGCACGATACGATACCGAAACCATATCGTTCCGGTATGGGACTGAAACCTCGACACGGGTCGAGATTTTAAACCTTGCCTAAATACTTAAAGCTCTCACTTCCAGACAACTCGTCATCTCATATCTTAACGATTGTCACATTACATTTAATATTGCTAAACTTAAATTTCATATATTTACTAAGCCTAAAACCTTTCACTCTATTGTTTCTCACCAAGAATCTAGTTTAACATTTACTCCACATGTTTCATCTACCAAAACAATATCATCAGCAAACAACATGTACCACGGTATGTGTCTTATATGTGTCCAGTGAATTCGTCAATGATTAGGGTAAAAAGATAAAAACGTAGAACTGATCTTTGAAATAACTCTATCTTTATGGGAAATACTTTCGTTAATCCACCTGAAATCTTTACTCTGATAGTTATATCCTCATATATATCCTTAATTTGTTTCATATATGCTACACTAGCACCTCTTTCCTAAAATTCACCATATAATTTCTCTTGATACTCTATCATAAGCTTTTTCTAAGTCAATGAATACCATGTGTAGATCTTTTCTTTTGCTCCTAATACTTTTCAATTAATTGCATGACAAGATGTATAGCTTATATTGTCGACCTTTCAGGTATGAACTCAAATTGATTTTCAGTCACCGTAGTCTCATTCCTTAATTTTTTTATATTACACTTTTCCAAAGTTTCATAGTATATAATTTGCACAATTTTGTACGTCTCTCTTGTACTTATTTAAGAAAACTAGAGTACTTACTTTCTATAAATGTCTTTTTTCTCTTTTTTTATATTCAATTTTCAATATAACAATTGAAAAGTTTCATTGTTTGCTTCATTCATTGTTAGGGATGGCAATGGGGTGGGGCGGAGACGGGTTTGCCATCCCCATCCCCAAATTGTATCACCGTCCCCATCCTCTCTCCAATCCCCAATTGTACCAAATCGGTGAATCCCCATCCCCGCCTCCGCAGGGATCCCCGCTTCAAATTAATTGATATTACAATTTAACTCTAGATATTATGAAAAATTATATAAAATGTACTTATATTATAATAATTATTAGTATTATTATTATTATTATTATTATTATCGAGATTATCGGGGCAATCGAGGTGGATTTGGGGATGGGGATAGCATCCCCATACCCGTCCACAATTGCTATGGGGATTTTTTTAAATCCCCGAACCCATACCCAATAACATCCCCCAAACCCGCCCCGTTCGAGTTTTCCCCGCGGGGCCCCGAATGCACGGGGAAAATTACCATCCCAATCATTGTTTTCTTAGCCACTTTCTTGACTATTGTATATTTTCTTAAAATTTTCCTCATTCTCGAGAGTTATAATTCTATCCCCTTTCTAACTACTCCTACAACATCATCCTTTAACAAACTATCTACAACAATATTCTCTCCATTTCTTATTTTAATAAAGGATATATAAATTTAAAAAATGATTATTAATATTTGATCTAGACGTTTATTATTGAGCTATATTTGAGATGTTGAATGTTGAGTTTATGTTTTGATATATTCTTGTGAAATGTTTGATGTTTATTGAATAAAAGTTGATTAAGAGTTAACTAAAGTCCACTAAGTACATATGGCAAGATCAAGAAGATTTAAACTAAATTTAATTTGGATTTATTTTGATCAATTTAAAATTAAATTAAATTTATATAGAATAATTTAATTTATAATTATAGTATATTTTATAAAGTTTATATTAAATATTTTATAAGATTTATATTTTATAGTAAATTAAATTTGTCATGTGACCTAATAGCCACAGGTTTGAGAATTGTTGTCATGTGACCTAGTGGCCACGGGTTTAAGTCACGGAAAAGTCTCTTACACTACAGAGTAATACTACGTTTAATAGACTCTTCTCCAAGACCCCGCATTAGCGAGAGCTTTATGCACGGACTATTCTTTTTATTTAATTTTTTATCTTTTCTTAATAAGTTGTTTCCTACCTCGTTAAAGTTGTTTTTATCTATATTATCTAATAGATAGATAAACAAGGAAAAAGAATAATCATCCTAAAAGAGGTTAGTATGTTATTTTTTTCTCTATTTACCTTGTGAGGAAATGAAGGGAGAAAAAAAAATTAATAATCCTTCAAAGGTATTTTTATATCTTTGTTTACTTTCTTATACGAATGGAGCAAAAAAATTAATATACGAAAGAAGAAAAAATCTAGTGCATGAAAGAGGGAAAAATTAAGAGGGTAAAAATTAATAGGGAAAAGTAATTAGTGTTTAAAAAATTAAAATTCCAAGCTAAAATTAAAAATTAAAAGAAAAAAAATCACCTATCGCAAACTTGCATAGGCTATTTCGCATGTGTCGACCAACATGGCAAAATATTTAAAAATTTGGACATAATAGATAATTTTTACAACAAAGCAAGGTTTAAAATCTCGATCCGTGCCAAAATTTTAATCCCAGACCGAAATAATACAGTTTCGTTATCGTATCGAGCCGTGCCGATATAATTTCGATATTTTTTATTTATATATATTAATTATTAGATAAATATGTTTATTATGTATAATTTAAAAATAAGTTGTATATTGATTTTATATAAGTTCTCCATTATTGAACAACTTAATATTATTAGAAAAATAATTAAATATGGTTTTTTCTTTAAGAAAAATTGATGTATCAATAATTTGAATTAAAATTGATACATCATGATATGTTACCTTATTAATACCAAAAAGAATGGCAAGAATTAGATGAAGGCATTCGTTGTTGTAACATTCTACTTAGGAGTTGGTCAACCGTATAGTTCTCCAATGCCCAGATTAAATGTTAAATCCAACACGTTTGACTCGGTCCTGGAAAGTTTTCGGAGAAGAGTTAGGGTTTCCGAGACTCTGACCGAGGTGAAAGGGGGTTACACAACAGGCGGGGACCAAAGGAATTAAAACCAACTTTTACCGGGGCCTGATGGATAAGAATTTTTAAACCTAAGGACAAGATTGCAAAAGCCCAAACTTTTTGGACTAAACTGCAAAAAGGGCTCCACTTAAATCCCTCATATTCTTTTCCTTCAGCCGTAGCATCTGTTTTCGCTCCCGAGCCCCTCCTCACCTTCACTTCCTTCATCTGAGATGATCGTCGCTCGCGTCGGGCACGCCACGACCACTGTCGGCGGAGCTCATGATCTGGACACACTTGAGGTAAGCTAAGGGTGTCGCTCAGAGTTCAGTTACAGTTCCTTCTGGAACTTTCAGATTTGTTGTGGTTCTCACTGTTATGTGCCAGATCTAGGTCAAGGTGCCTCGGATCTCAGGAGCAGTGATGGCAGAGTACAGACAATGTCAAAGCCCTACCCACTCGGCCGACACATATCACATGCCTCGGTGGCTGGACTAGCGTCAGAAGTAACCATGTCATTGCATCATGTGCATATGATGCATTATGCATTTGATTGTGATTGCTGCATTTGTTTGCTGCATATGATTGACATGCACATACAGGATATATTATATGTGTGGTTTGATGACCCTACACTTGCTCGCATTAAACGAGCTCTTTTATGATCGGGATAGGCTGAGTTCTGGTATGTACTTTAATTTGGTACTTTCAGTTATGCATATTCTGATATTTCTGTTGAGACTGTATTCTGTTGTTTCAGTATAGCTTATTCAGCTATTTATTCTGCCATGCATATCTTTCTCTATACCTGCAGAGTCCACTTGGATTCACCACATGTCACAATATTTTTGTTTTCAGGATGATAGGTCGCCAGGGGGGAGCCCAGTTCCCAGTCTCAAGTCCCTACGACTCCATCTATGGGTGCTTCCACGTATTTTGTTTTCCTTTTATAGCATACTCTTTGCTTTGTATTCATTTTTATATCGTGCACTTGTATCGTGATTTATTTACTGCGGTATTATATTTTTGAGTCCTCTGTTGGACTTTATGGTTGTTGTTTTGTTGCGCACATGCCCCGAGAGCAGCTCAGGTGAGTTTTACTATTTATTTACGGAGATGCACTTATTATTCTTTATTATATCTCCTGTTTTGGGGCCTGAGGCCAACTATTATACTGCGTGTGTTGTATGTGTGTCTAAATTGTCCGCCGGACAAGGGAGATGCTGCCCAATTTTATATTGGATCAGCGTCTCCACTAGTCTCGGGGCGAGTCTTGGCGAGGTCTAACACCCACCAATGGTATCAGAGCCGAGGTTTGGCGAGTCTTTTCGGATTTGTCGGAGTTAAATTTGATATCCATTGGTGGGTGTCAGAGCTCAGGTTGGATGAGATTTACCCAAGTACATTTCAGATCTTCGGAGTCTTTTTCACGACGTGATTTATACTCTGGGACTTAGCGGCTATGGGACACCTCCAGGCGACAAGTGTGTAAACTGGTAAGGTTAGTTGACTTGTAACATTAGTAATACTTGTGTAACACTGTAACAGGTATGACTCGGGGTAGACGTGCTCCTGCGCCGAGACGCAGTCCAGGGCGGCCACGTAAGACTACTATAGGGTCTCAGGCGACCGGGTCTCAGGCGACCGGGTCACCCGAGAGACCGACAGAGACGGGGTCGGTCAGTCGTGGACAAACTCCTCCGAGTGTTCCGAGGGCCCCATCTCCACTGTTGTCAGCGGTTCCTACCGTTCCACTCGCGACTACTACCCCAGTCATCCCCACAGTACTGACATCGATATCTGCTACCGCCCACCAAGCAATACCCTCAGTGGTACCTACTGCTACACCTCCAGCAGTGCCTGCATTTGCATATCCAGTAGTACCACCATCGGCACCCCCTACAGTGTATCCAGCTGTACCTACACCTCCAATGATGCCTACATTTGCGTGTTTATCAATTCCCCCATCAGTACCCCTTACGGAATATTCTGTGGCACCGTCAGTCATTCCTGCTCCGACAGTTTACCCAGCCCCACCAGTGGCTCCTGTTCCGGGATTTCCCACGGATCCGTCTGCAGCTCCTGCTTCGATATCTACTGCAGTTCCACTGGTGGATCCTATCGCTCCGATGGATTGGACCAGGGCCAGAGCACGGATTCCCGCAATGCCCGAGTCGGTGAAAGGTCGATTCACACTGTTCCATGGAGGACCTGACCCCCGAGTTGCCCGCTCCTGGATTGAGACGTTAGAGGGTACGTTTTACTACATGGCATGTTCAGAGTGGGAGAAGGCAGAGCTGGCTGCCTATTATTTGTGGGACGAGGCAGTTTCCTGGTGGGCCTCGCAGCGCACGATTATTGAAGAGCAGCGCCTCACCTGGGTCGTCTTTGAAGAGGCGTTTGAGAGCCAGTACCTCCCAATGGCATATCAGATGGCTCAGCGTCAGGAGTTCTTGACTCTCCAACAGGGAAACCGCACAGTTATGGAATATAATGCAGAATTCAACCGTTTGGCTAAATTTTGCCCCAGTTAGTCGCCGAGGACAGATCACATATGAACCATTTTACCCAGGGATTGGCTGAGTACATCAGGCTTCGGATAACTGATTTTAGTACGACATCGTACCATGAGACTTTAGAGAAAACCCTTCTAATAGAGATGGCATGGCAGCAGGTGAATAGAGATCAGAAAAAAGGGAAGGAGTCAGCTCAGACTCAGCCACCTCAGGTCAAGGGGCAGAAGCATGACAGTCAGAGTCAAGCAACTCAAAGCACTTCTGGGGCGTCTTCCTTACCTCAGAAGTCCGGACATTATGCAGAAGGGTCCTCCCGGTCATCCCAGCAGCACCAGAAGAAGAATACAACTAGTAGTTTCCAGTGTACTCTGTGTGGGTATGGTGAGCACTCCGGGACAGACTGTCCGGTAGGGCATGCAGTGTGCTTTTACTGCAAGCTCCCGAGACATATAAGCCGAGACTGTGCGCTGAAGGCATAGAACGAGAAGACTGAAGCTACGGGTCAGAGTGGACATTCAGGGCAGTTAGGACCTCAAAAAGGAGGACGGAAGGCTCAGCATTCTTTTTGTCCGCCGCAGACAGCCCCTCCAGCAGCCGTGTATAGCAAGCACGGATATGAGCACATCAATACCCCAGCGGCATCGCAATGTTCCGCCTCAAGACCACAGCAGCAGTATATGCCCCAGCGTCAGTATTACCCAGCATATCCGACTACAGCGTATCAGCCTCAGCCGCCAATTGGTGCATCGGTGTCTCAATCTCTGTCACCACCGCAGCCACAGCAGTATCCACCACTACCTCCACCGCCAGAGACAGGACGGGTTTATGTCGTTACCCGAGAGGAGGCTCAAAGGGTCGATGGATGGGCCTTCCGCGGTCCTATTTCTTTATAGTCAATTCCTACAGACTTATTAGTGGATACTGGTAGTTCGTATTCCTTTATTTCATGGATATTCATGACTAGGATTGGTAGGATACCTATCCCTAGGGTACGACAGCTATCCGCATCTTTACCGTCTGGCGAGATGTTAGGTATCTCTCAGGAGGTCAGAGCATGCCCATTGGACTTCGGTAGTATGACTCTCACAGTAGACCTACTGGTACTCGAGATGGTGGATTTCGACGTCATCCTTGGCATGGATTGGCTTACAGCGTACCATGCCACCATGGATTGCCAGAAGAGGGTGGTCACATTCCGGCCTCCGAACCAACCCTCGTGGGATTTCACTGGCATACGAGATGACGGCATATCAGTTATTTCTGCGCTTCAAGCACAGAGACTGATGTCGCAGGGCTGTCAGGGCTTTTTGTTATCGATGATCAACACCGACCACAGCAGTAGCACCCCTCTCTTGGATGTTCCAATGGTCCGGGAGTTTTCGGACGTCTTTCCAGAGGAGTTACCGGGTCTTCCCCCAAGGAGACAGGTAGAGTTCACCATTAAGCTGATTCCGTGACTGCGCCGGGATCTAAAGCTCCGTATCGTATGGCACCAAAAGAGTTGGACAAGCTGAAGGGTTCATCAGACCGAATATCTCCTTGGGGCTCACCAGTTCTATTCGTCAAGAAAAAAGATGGTTCTTTGAGATTATGCATTTATAGACAGTTGAATGCAGTAACCGTCAAGAACAAGTACTCTTTGCCACGGATCGAGAATTTGTTTGATCAGCTCAAAGATACATCAGTGTATTCTAAGATTGATCTACGGTCCGGATATCATCAGCTGAGAGACAGAGACTCAGATATCCAGAAGACAACGTTTCGCACTAGATATGGACACTACGAGTTTTTGGTAATACCATTTGGGCTTACCAACGCTCCAGCGGTATTCATGGATTTGATGAACCGCATATTCCTAGAGTACCTAGATCAGTTTGTCATTGTCAGACGATTCGTAGAGGATTTCTCTAGTATCCTATGTCGTTGACATGCCTTACTAGGAAAGGCGTGAAGTTCACATGGTCACAGGCATGCGAGACCAGTTTTCAGGAGCTGAAGCAAAAGTTAGTGTCGGCACCCGTCCTCGTTCTACAATCAAGAGAGGACGAATTTGTGCTTTATACGGATGCGTCCTATCAGGGATTGGGCGCAGTTCTGATGCTGCATGGGCGGATAGTGTCTTATGCTTCTCGACAGCTGAAGGAGCATTAAAAGAACTACCCTTTACACGATTTAGAGTTGGCCGCCATCATCTTTACTCTAAAGATCTGGAGGCATCACCTGTACGAGATTACTTTTGAGATATTCACGGATTATAAAAACCTCAAGTACTTGTTCACGCAGAAGGAGCTCAACCTCCGATAGAGGAGGCGGATGGAGTTCCTGAAGGACTATCATTGTACCATTAGCTACCACCCTAGGAAAGCTAATATAGTCGTTGATGCACTGAGTAGGAAATACAGAGGAGTGTTGGCTTACCACCGAGTTCTGGTTACTGAGATAGTTCAAAGCTTTTCAGAGTTGTGTCTAGAGGAGCAGGGTCAAACTAAGAGGGGTATTCTGACGACCATGGTTGCTTAGTCATCCATCCGGACGAGGATCAGAGAGGCTCAGGCGAGTGATCAGCATCTGCAGTTTCTCGGCAGCCAAGTAGCCTCAGAGCAGTAAACCGATTTTACACGGGACGACGAGGGTGTCTTGTATTTCCGCGGGAGGCTGTACATACCAGAGACACATCCTGTATTGGAGGAGCTACTGCAGGAGGCTCATCGCTCCCAATTCGCCATTCATCCGGGTGGCACCCGCGTTTATCGGGACCTGAGGCGTTCCTACAGGTGGAACGGAATAAAGCGAGACATCGCTGATTTCGTAGCCCGATGCGTAGTATGCCAGCAGGTTAAGGCAGAGCACCAGAGACCTGCTGGGTTACTTCAGAGGATTTCCATTCCTGAGTGAAGTAGGAGCACATTACTATGGATTTCGTGGTGGGGCTGCCTAGGACCAGACGAGGTCATGACGCGATTTGGGTGATCGTTGATCGATTGACCAAATCCGCGCACTTTTCAGCTATTTAGAGGACCGATTCTTTAAACAGACTAACAGAGCTATATTGCAGAGAGGTTATCAGACTACATGGCATACCGTTGAATATTATCTCAGACCGAGATCCGCGCTTTACTTCACGTTTCTGGCAGAGTCTGCAGAGGGTCATGGGTACGGAGCTCAGATTCAGTACCGCCTTCCATCCGCAGACCGACGAACAGTCAGAGCGTACTATCCAGACTTTAGAGGACTTGCTGCGAACCTATGTGATGGATTCCGGAGGCAGTTGGGAGAACCACCTTCATCTTGTCGAGTTCGCCTACAACAACAGCTATCATGCAGCTATTCAGATGGCACCGTATGAGACTGTGGAATAGAACAATATATTTTGGAATCAATCGAAAAGAGTTTACATGACTAGTATTTATAGACTAATTAGACTAACTACGACCCAAAATACAAAGACCCAAATAAAGCCTAAGAATAAATCTAACACACCCCCTCAAGTTGGAGCATAGATATCAAGCATGCCCAACTTGTTGCATAGATAAGTAAAAACACCAACATCAAAACCCTTTGTAAACAAGTCAACGAGCTCATCTCGAGATGATACATGATGGGGAGCAATAACACCTTTCATAACAAGATCACGGACATAATGACAATCCACTTCAATATGTTTGGTACGTTCATGGAAGACAGGATTGCTTGCAATATGGATGGCTGCTTGATTATCGCAAAACATCTTCATTGGAGTCTTACGTAGAAAACCCAACTCAGACAGGAAAGATTGGATCCACATCATCTCACAAGCGGTGTGTGTCATAGCTCTGTACTCAGCTTCAGCACTTAATCTGGACACAACTCCTTGTTTCTTACTACGCCAGGTGACAAGATTGCCACCAACATATGTGCAGTATCCAGAAGTAAATTTTCGATCACCACGGTCACCAGCATAACCAGAATCAGAATAAGCAATGATATCAACATGGCCGTAGTTGCGATAAATAAGACCTTTACCAAGAGCACCTTTCAAAAACTGAAGAACACGGAGTGCACCGGTCCAATGAACCTTGCGAGGTTAGTGCATAAACTGTGATAGAAGACCAACTGCATAGGAAATATCAGGTCGAGTGACAGTTAAGTAAATTAATTTGTCAATCAGACGGCGATAAGACTCGGGTTTATCTAGAAGAGGTGAAGTTTCATCCCAAAAAGGAGGATTCCGATCAATAGGTGTGGTATGAGGCTTACAACCTAGATATCCAGTCTCTTGAAGAAGATCCAAAACATATTTACGTTGAGAGAGAAAAAGTATATCTCTTCCATAAGCTAATTCGATGACTAGAAAGTACCGCGGGCGCCCCAAATCTTTCATGACAAAGTGACGCTATAAAGTAGTCTTGAGATCAGACATAGCTGTAGAATCACTGCCAGTAATCAATAAATCATCAACATATACAGCGAAAATCACAAAACCAGCAGAAGTAGTTTTAGAGAAGACAGAGTGATCTACAGCACATCGATGGAAGCCATCACTTTCAAGCGTAGAACTAAACTTTTGAAACTAAGCTCGAGGGCTCTGTTTGAGACCATAAATGGACTTCTTCAATAAGCACACTTGATCCGCCCCCTGAGCAACATACCCAGGAGGTTGCTCCATTAAGACATAATCATCCAAATCGCCGTACAGAAAAGCATTTTTTACATCCATGTGCAAGAGATGCCAACCACAAGTAAGAGCAAGTGAAAGGAGAATGCGAATCGATTTAAGTCGAGCAACAGGGGCAAAAGTCTTGGCATAATCCAGACCATAAGTCTGGGTGAACCCACGAGCAACCAGTCGAGCTTTATAACGCGCAACAGAGCCATCGACATTATGCTTCACAGTGAAAACCCATCGACAAGTAATAGGAGTAGCATTAGAAGGGCGAGGAATAAGAGACCAGGTGACCCGGGAAAGAAGTGTGGACATCTCCTCATCCATGGCAGCCTTCCAAGGAGGAGAAGCAAGAGCTTCCACATAAGAACGAGGAATGGAAATAGCAAAAACAGATAAAGCAAAGTGTCGAAAAACATGAGCTAAGCGATCATAATTAACAAAACGAGAGATAGGATGAGCAGTACAAGAGCGCGTACCCTTACGGAGAGCAATAGGAAGATCCAACGTAGAGGATGAGGTAGGAGGCAGCGCTGCAGGCGTGGAAGAGGGAGGTGGCTCTGCAACCCCAGGAGGGTCAGCTGAAGCACCAAAACGTGTAGAAGGAGGTGGACGACGGTGATAAACCAGTAGAGGAGCCGGAGATGCTGGAGGTACTGGAGGTGCAAAAGGTGCTAGAGGCGCCGAAGATTGCAAAACATCAGAAAATGAAATCGGTCGTGGAAGTGGAACACAAGAATCAGAAGAGAGAGTGGAAGAATCAGGAGAAGAAGAAAAACATTGAGATTCAAAAAACGTCACATCGGCAGAAACAAAGTAACGGCGAGAAGGGGGATGATAACAACGATAATCACGTTGGGTACGGGAGTAACCAACAAAGATACACTTAAGAGAACGAGCGTCAAGTTTATCATGACCAGGAGAGTTATCATGAACAAATGCAGTGCACCCAAAAACCTGAGGCGGGAGAGAAAACAGTTTATGATCAGGATAAAGACGACGCAGTGGAATCCCCCCCCCCCCCCCCAAGTGGAGTAAATGGCAGACGATTAACAAGATAAGAAGCAGTAAGAACCGCATCAGCCCAAAAATACTTAGGAACATTCATCTGAAACATAAGAGTACGGGCAATGTCAAGAAGATGACGATGCTTGCGTTTAGCTATCCCGTTCTGTTGAGAGGTATATGGGCAAAAAGATAAGAGTAGTGTGATGAATGATGCCGCGAGAGGAGCAAAAAGATTCAACAGATGATTGAATAAATTCCAAGGCATTATCCGTACGAAGAATTTTAGGTAAAGTGGAAAATTGGGTTTGTAATTCGGCAATAAAAGTTTGAAGAATATGTAAAAAACTAGCATGATCTTTTAACAAATATGTCCAACAAACACGAGAGTAGTCATCAACGAAAACAATATAATAACGAAAACCAGAAATAGAAGGAAAACGAGCAGGACCCCAAATATCACAATGGACAATATCAAAACAATGTTGACTCGAAACTAAACCTAAAGAACGATACGTGGCCCGATGATGTTTGCCAAGCTGACACGACTCACATTCAAAAGGAGAAAGAGGGATCCAAGGCAAGGATAGCCAGAGACGCCGATGGGAAGGATGGCCCAATCGCTGATGCCAAAGAATTGACAGATCAGCAGAGGACGCATGGAAAGCAAGACCGGGAGGAACAACATCGGGAACAAGATGATAAACTCCAGGAGAGGTGCTACGGCCCAAACCAATCCTCTTCCCCTTCTGCAGCTCCTGAATAGTACAGTGAAAAGGATAAAAGGTTATAGAACATTGTAATTGGTGAGTCAACGCAGAAACAGAGAGAAGATTAATAGGAAAATCAGGCACATATAGAACATGAGCTAGACGAATATGAGAGGATAAGGAAACAACCCCTTCACCGAGCACAGAACATCGATGACCATTGGCATTGGAAACAGAAGAAATGGAGGAAGAAGGAACTAAATTAGAAATAAGATGACGATTACCTGACATATGGGATGAAGCACCAGAATCGAGAATCCAGGAAGGAGTAGAAGAAGCCATAAGAGAGTTACCTGTCGAAGTGGGAATAACATGTGAAGCAAATGTCGTTGCTTGTTGAGCCTGATAAAGCTGAAAAGCAGCATAGTCATCACCAGAAAGTGTGACAGAGGGAGATGAAGAAGCAGATTTAGTCGTAGGTGTAGCAGCATTAGCCCAAGACGGGCGACCAAATTTTTCCCAGCAGCAGTCAGAACGATGATTATTGCGACCACAGTGTTGGGAAGGTGGACAAGAGTCAGAAACATGAGAGCCACTTCGATTGTCTGAAATAAAACGACCCGAATCACCAAAGCGGCCACCAAAATGACGACCACCACGACCTCCACGAGGGAAGCCACGTCCACGAGTACCAGAGACAACAAGAGCCGAAGTGTGCGGAGAAATAGGCACCGTGGGCGGAGTAACCCGTAAAACCTTCAAGAAGACAACCTCTAGATCGGGAGTAGGATCTTGGGCCAAGACTTGAGAACGAAGAGAAGAGGCCAAATCAGGGCTGATACTATTGAGATATGCAGCCACAGCCAATTCATTACGGTAACGAAGAAGAGTATCGACATCAGTAGTCACAGGTTGATAAACATCAAGTTCAGCAATAAGGGCNGGTGGATGAGAATCAGTAGAAACACGAGTCACTACTGACTGGAGCAAAACGACTGGTAGATCACCGAACCGGCCACCAGAAAAACGACCTCCACGAGCGAATCCACAACCACGAGTTCCAGAGGCAACAAGAGCCGAAGAATGCGGAGAAATAGTTACCGCGGGAGGAGTAACTCGTAGAACCTTCGAGAAAACGACCTTCAGATCGGGAGTAGGATCTTGGCTCAAAACATGAGAACGAAGAGAAGAAGTCAGATCAAGATTAATACTATGAGATAAGCAGCCACAACCAATTCACGATAACGAAGAAGAGTATCAACATCAGTAGTCACAGGTTGATAAACATCAAGTTCAGCAATAAGAGCTTTAAAGGTAGAAAAATGATCCGGGGAAGATCGATCACCTTGTTTAAGAGTAAAAAGTTGCTCATAAATCTCAAAGAGACGATAAATATTTTTTTCATGACCATAAGCAGTGGGAAAGGCATCCCAGATCTTCTTGGCAGGGTGAAGAAGTATATAAGAATGAGCAATACGAGGCTTTATACTATTCAACATCCAGTTAGAAATGATAGCATCCATGACATACCAACAGTAAATTCAGGAGAAGTACGCACTGGCGGGGGATCGGTAAGATGACTAGTCTTACGATGCACGACAAGAAAACGCTCAAAACTGTGAGCCCATAACAAGTAGTTCTTGTCGTCCAATTTCTCAGAAGTACCACTTAAATTACGAAGAAAAGGATCGACGGATGCGGAAATGGTTGACGCAACCACAGAAGACACAGTAGAGTCAAAGGATGCCATGGTGCACATAAGATATCAAGGGCTCATACAAAGCAGACAAGGAGACAAGAGCATAAAGAGACCACCCGCAACTGAGAGCGAGCTCACATCAAAAAGGAGACACGAGGAACCCACATAAAGGGGCGGCAGGAAACATAATCAGGCAGAACCCGACACAAAAACAAAGGAAAACGGGGTGTACCAGAAAAACTTGCACGGTGGAAAGAAGAAGTGGAGAAAAAATTACGGTGCTGGAAAGAAAAACAGAGATGTGCAGTGCTGGAAAGAAGCAAGACGATGCACGACGATGGTGGCGATAACCCTAGGAGTGGCGGTTGTAACCCTAGGAGAAACCTTGCTCTGATACCATGTGAAATAGATCAGTAATTAAAAGAAAAGAGTTTACATAACCAATATTTATAGACTAACTAAGGCCCAAGGTCCATAACACTAAGACCTAAATAAAAACCCATGAAGTCTAAACTCTAACACATACTAACAAAAATGACTAGCAAACTAAGGTTGTCACATTGAGGTTCACATAGTGAATCATTTTGATATGAATTATAATCCATAAATCAACATAAAATTCATTGATATATTCAATATAATAAGGATATAGTAGGGGATCGAGCCCATTGGCGTAGGAGGATCTATATAGCGAACTCCACTTAGTAGGATAAAGGTTTGATTGTTGTTATTGTTGTATCGAATGGTAAAGTTCACATAAACAATTATAAAATCTATGTTGAACATAACTCTACTCTATTTAAAATGGCTTTGATAAAACATTATAATATTTCATTTAATGGCATAATAAATAGAGTAAAGAAGTTGATGCCGATTCATAAAAGAATTACTTTTCATATTCAATTTCTTACAATGTAAAGATTATTGTTTATTTCATTTGATTAAAAACCAAAAAAAAGTGCAATAGACAACTTATTTATCAATTTTTTTTACCATCAAAAACCTTTGTGCTGAAATGGAAATCATCTCAGCCATGACAATTTCTAAGTAGCTATCAATTTTGTCTTTATTATCATTTTATGTACAAATGTCACAAGATTTATTCATATTCATCATCCTTGGATCCAAGTTCAAATTGGCTATCATTGACTGTGTCTATACTTAGAAGATCTTTCTTCTATGTCATAATTATCTTCAATATTTCACTTTGGTTTAGCCATTATACTTCTATTGTGTAAATGTAAAATACAAAATTTATTATTTTTTCTTTTATAATAGAGTTGATATAAATTCTAGTATATTTAATTTAATTTAATTTAATTTCTTATTGAGTTTATATAACTTTTAAGTTTCTTTCTTATTTTAAAATTGTATTAAATAATATTTGTATCAAATTCTATTGAATTAACTGAATTATCATGGTACTTTTCACTTCTGATGCATACGCAAAAATCCTATTATTGTATACTTGGATCGTTTTGTATCATGATAAGAATCCTATTGTTGTATATTTGAATCATAAGGTATTGTATCATATGAATCGTAAATTATGCTTCTGGCTATAATTCGACAAGCTCTTATCGTGTCATTTGGCATGAATGAGCATGTCAAACAAAGCAACAGGATTCTTCAACAGTAAGGAGACCAAGATTTCAAAACTAGTCAAGTACCAATTTTTTAACTGAAACCCATATGGCAGGAAATGACGAATGGTAAACCAAGTAATAGAAACTCATTTAAGAACGGAAAAAAGAAGTGCTCACAAGGGTTACCCAGCAGTATGGTCCATCCAAAATGCTTGGTCTTACAAGTAAATACTACTCCGCTTAAACAAACTTGTGCACAGAGTAGATATGAACAAACACATACACAATAATATAAAAATGATGCAAAATTACCCCACAACGAAGCTGCTGTAGGACATTACTGTTCTCGAAAATTGCTGGTCTAAGAAGATTATTAGGCTTTACACACCGCACATAGTGGGGCTCAGTATGACTTAGAGTTTCTAATAATGTTGCGAGTTGTTGCTGCAAAGAAGTGTGCACAAGTAATACATATATATTGTATATTAGCAGAATGGGAAAACAAAAAAAAAACAACTATTTCACCTTAAACCTTCAACCAATTGATGAGAACTTTGAAGACTTGGATGATTCCTCTGCAAGTGGTGGGAAAAGACCTGCAACAAAGGGACACCTCGAAGCACCCAAGAGTTCTTGATGTTCAGCAACAACATAATCTTTGTTCTTATCCAAGAACAATTCTGTCTGATATGTAACCTGAAAGATATAAAGAAGATGATATCCTCACTACGCACAATGAAATCGTCAAAATAGGAAAGAACTTAAGAGACACATCTATACTGTGGAATATGAACTATGGTTCAAGTGGACGTTGGACTAGACACTCACAGATTTATTGAATACTAATCAGTTTTTGCCACTGCATTAAACATATTTTGTATATTCTTTCATCTTTGTTCCTTTCTATGCAATGATGCTCAACAGTTTAAATTGGCAAGCCAAACAGTGTCTCTATGCTAGATTGATACATTTTCAAAAGCTGTGGCCAAATATCACCCAAAAGTAGATAAGATAAACGAAACCACTAACTAGAGAAATCAAACAAAATAATTGGGAGTTATACAGTTTTGAATATGGATTATACTTTATATGTCTACTCCTACAACTCAATGCTCATACTGATTACTTAGTATACACACCTATTTTCCTGTCTTAAAAATAAGGTAGAGATAAGAATAGTACAAATCACAATTAACAAAGCGATTTTTTCTTATGGCTACCAGTATTTACTATGTAAAGGAATAGAAGTACAAACTACTAAAGTAGAAGAACGATAATCTGTAGACTAATATCCTTTACAAACAAAATTCAAGCTGCATTTCAAGCTGAAACCATATACCAAGAAGTCAAACAAAATTTCTTAGTTTAGTCAGTCCAATTGGATTTGATGGTTGGGCCAAACAGAGATTTTTAACTTACATCACCAGCATAATGATGGATTGTAAAGTCAGAGCGTGAAAATTTAGGCTTTGAGAACCGCTGGTGATTCTTAAATGTTTGGTACAGCTTCTCAGCAAATGTTTCATGGGTTGACCTTGGCATCATACTATAAAAAGCAACAACATCAGTTGCTGATAAAATCTGGTAAAATATTTACGGTAACAAAATGGAAATATTGGAGTGGTATTATCATACATACCAAGCTTCATCCAGAAGAGCAATTATTCCACCTGGTTTCTGAAAAATGTTCAATGAAGAGTGGAAATATACTGTTATACTGAAAATTTAATTTACATTATAACAAAGTGCAATTACTGATGAAATTACACATACAACAATAAATATGCACTGCTAGGTCTAGAATTTTGTTAGTTAGCAGAGTTCGTCTTTATTTCCCGTCATTGTTACAAAATATGTAAACTCTTATTAATATGTAAGGAAAACTAATCTAGTATAAGAAAATAGACAGTCAATGTCTCAAATCCTAGCAGACCAGTACACATCAAGTATGACATGGTGTTCCATGTATTACAACATGCTATCTAGCACATATACTGATCCAAACACTCAGAACTGTGAATCAATTCTGACATTTTACAAGTTAATTACAATAATTTGTGATGTAATACTTTTTGTCAATTCTCCAAGTTAAGTAAATTAGTTGTCTATAGATTTCCTATTATCTTTGAAGTGCAAGCTCAAATCTACTTATTGGTGTATCATCACATATCTTCAGCGGTAATTCGCATAATACTCTTAAACATGTTGGTGAAATTGACTTCTAGATTTTTGATGTTTGTTTGACAATATATTTAATGGGATTTGGTCATGGTTAACTAAGTTAACAAGAAGTCCTGACAAATCAAGGTTCACCTAGACAAGGGAAAAGCCAAGGTTGACAAGATGACTACAAAGGGAAATGAGTTGGTGAGAAGTCCAAGGAGGTCAATATTGACTAGATGCTTGGTAGTCAAGTGAGGAATCCTAACAGGTCAAGGTTAACCTAGGCAAGTAAAAAAGGGAAAAGTTCAAGTAGGTCAAGGTTGACCCAATGCCTGGCAAGGGAAAAGTTTAAGCAAGTGTTGACCGGATGTTTGGCAAGGGAAAAGTCCAAGCAAGTCAAGGTTGACCAGATGCCTAGCAAAGGACAAGTCCAGACATGTCAAGAATGATCGATTGTTTGGCAATGGAAAAATCCAAGCAGGTCAAAGGCGATCAGATGCTTGGCAAGAGAAAAACCCCTAGGGGAATAAACTCTAGGTAGTGAGAAGTCTTGGAGAAGTGAACTCCAAGTAATTGTGACCAATAGGTTTGAACAATCGAAACAAGGTTTGAATAGTGTGGCAAACACTATTTTGCACTACTATTTCTATTATCTATTTATGCTAACTTTGTGTGTTCGGTCAACCGGTTATCAGAGACAAGGTCAAGCTGGATACAATTGACTCCGGAAGGAGAGAAGAAGATTGGTCGATCGAACCGAATTCGATCAACGAATCGAGCGTGATGCAATCTAACTTAGACGTGATCAAGGACCGGGTCTGAACAGGACCAGGCCCCCTACCGAACCGGTTATGGTTCCAACCCAAAATAATCGTCAAACCGGCACGCCGGTTAAGTTTTGTTTTTTTCCCTTTTGAATGTTGGAAAGATTCGACCATTGGCCATTGGGGATAAATGAGAGGGTTTTTTTTCAACAATTAAGATCATTTGACCATTTTTTATCAATGACTATGATTTAGTGACTGTTACTCTCTAAACTTTATAAATAGAGAGCTCATTCCATTGTTTCCACACTTATCTTCTCTACTCTCATTCTCAATTCGGCAATCTCTACATATTTTCAACTTCCACTTTGTAGTTCCGACTACAATGGAAGGAGGCCGAGGATGAGAAGATTCATCATCTCGATCTTGGAGGGGAAAGGAAATAATGAATCCGAATGAGCTCAACATTCAATCCACCGATAATGAGACTGAACAACTTCCGACGCCCAAAACACAAGGAAGTATCGATGCAATTACTTCTATGGTTTGGGATGTTCTTTAAAATCTTCTATTTTTACTAAACATTTTGAGAAGGACACTCTTTTATCGAGAGAATTGCGTGCAAAATATAAGCACTGCAATGCTTCCTATAAATTTCAAGTCCACGACGGCTATGGGTCGTTAAAGCAACACGTAAAAGCGAAGCACCTGACGAAATATGAAATTGACCATGCTCAAGCACAATTATCTAGATTTTCCACTAGTAGCAGTACTGATTCTGATTTTTTTTTATATTTTGATAATAAATTAAAAGAATCATTAGCTGGATTTACGTAGAACATCTTTTATTTAATTTTGGACCTAAATGCACTTTTGAAGATTTTTATAAAGAATCTCTTAATCCATTTACTAAACGTGTTATTAGAACTACACTTATACAATTAAAAAATTAGTAAAAGAAGGGGGGAAATTAATTGAAGAATTTAGTAAATTAAATAATAAACTTTCTTTATGTTCTGATATTTGGAGTGGTCAATGGCAAGCAGATTCGTATATGGGTGTGACTTGTCATTGGATCGACAACCTCTCACAATTATTAGCTAAAGATTATTAGCATATAGTCGATGAATCTCATAGTACTCACAACATCTCACAATTATTATATTTAATTTTAGAATAATATGAATTGACTCATAAAATATTTTCCATATTATTTGATAATACTAATTCTAATACCGCTAGTATTGATAAATTAAAATTCATATGTCAACCTATTATTGGTGGTTTATTTTTTCATATTCGTTGCATATATCATCTTTTAATTTATATGTTCACGATGGATTAAGAATTTTAGAAAATTATATGAACCAATTAGAATTGTTATTTCTAATTTACAGTCGTATCCATCTATAATGAAATAATGAGGTAAATTTTATAAATATAATAGAATGATACCTAAAAAGTTTTCACGTGGCATACCAATACATATCAATTGTTACAAGATTCATATCAATATAGAGAATTATTATGTTCATTTTTTCACAAAATATTGATAATACTAATATATATTTATTTTCATAATAATGGAATATTTATAGTAGTATTTGTGAAATTTTAAAAATGTTTAATGATTCAACCGAACAACTTTTCGGTTTTTATTATCCTACTTCTCAATTAGTTTTAGGAAATTTTTGTAGTACAGAATTAGTTTTAAGTTAAAATAGTACCAATGAATTTTTATCTTCTTGTATATTAGCAATGAAAACGAAATGAGAAAAATAATTTTTTCATATTCTTGAAACTTATTTAGTTGCATATGCTTTAAACTAATATAAATTAGAAGTTTTGCAAAAAAAAATGTTAGGTTTGTATTACGACATTTTAATTCCATTTATAGATTCTTCTTCTCCTCATCTGAATAATATTGTATATAATATTAGAAATTATTTATATAATATTTATAAAGAATATAGTATAAAATTTATAATACAAACTAATACTTTGAAACACAAAATACTAGTAGTAGTAATTTAAACTTACAAAAGCACAAATTTTATTAAAAGAACAAACAAAACATCTACGAGGATACTCAAGTTCCACACAAGAACTTGAGAATTATTTTACGATTTCTTTCAATTTTAATGAAGCAGATAGCGAAGCGGATTTCAATATTCTAAAGTAGTGGTCACAGAAGGCTCAAAGCTTTCTGTCCTCTCTATCATCAAATTTTAGCTTGTCTAGTGTCAATAGTTATTGTAGAACAAATGTTCAGTGCCAGGCTAACATATTGGATGAATAATGATCGATTTTGTCTTATGACTCATTGGAAGCTAGGCATTACTCGACGATTGGACTAGAGTCGAAGAATTTAATACCAAATAAACAAATACTGTGGCAATGGGAAATGGAAGTGAGTAACAACGTCACTTCATAAGATAAAATGGTAAAAAGGTAAGAGAACTACGTTGACTTCGATTCCCCTATACTCTAAAGGGATACGTAAGGCAACTTAAATAAGTGTAAGTCCTTTTTTTATCATTTATCATTTTATTTTTTTAATATAATAAACTTGAACCGTGGCGAATCATGAACCATAACTGTCTTGGACGATTAAGGTTAAGGGTCGACCCACGGAACCGTCGTCAAGTCTAATCTGACCAGTGGAGGATCAGTCGACCGGAAAAGTTACAACGAAAGCTTTGGTTCGGTCAACCAATCTGGAGGATGAGTCGACCGTAAAAGGCAAAAATCAAGCGTTGATTTGGCGAGATCGAATCTAAATCAATGTCGATCATAAAGTCTTATAAAAGAAGACTCAATAGCAGAGGCTCTGTAATCAATTCACTGTCAAATCTCTCCATTATGTGCTCAAAAAAGATTATCCAAGTTCTGCCTATGTGATCCAGGAAGATCCGGGATGAGCGTCGTTACACTTAGGACTTCCATATAGATCCAATAGTTTGTTTGTTTGTTTGTTATTCCTTCACTACTATTTTCGTTATTGTGTTTGATTGCCTTGCAAATCATTTAAGAGGTTTCCCCACCTCCGGAAGGTTTTTGAAAAGGAGAAAATCACTAGTGCTCACATTTGAGACATAGGTGGAGTAGGGACCCTAGGTTGCCAAATCACATTAAATATTATTGTCTTTCGTGTCTTGTTTTACTAATTTGATACAAAAGAAAGAACGACGAAAGCGTGAGCGCTATTCCCCCCTCTAACACACTTTCCGGTCCTACAAAACATACAAAGATCATTTACGTATTATCATAGCTCATAGATAGCTTTAATGCAGTCTCTCCTTTCATCATAATACCTAAGGTGCATAAGCATAGATTCTTGATAGAAATCAATATTTTTAAAATTCTTAGAAAGCCTCTTCTAACTTTTGTTGTTCATTGTTTGTGTGTGGCAAAAAAAAGATGATAACGCTCATCCCAAGCGGCCTGACATCGTCAGCCCACCGATTAGATACAGGCAATTAAATCACAGGCGGCTTCGCTCAAAATAGCAGTGCATGCAGAGGGTGAGGTAACCCATGGAGTTTCCGCACCCGTTGGGAGTCGACCTAGGCTTATAAGTGGCAACACCACTACATTAACCATCCGTTCCCAGCCATGGGGGCCTTCTGTTGTTCATTGTTAACAAAGGTTGTGCAATCGACCTCTAGAGTTTTGATATTTGTTTAACAATATGTTTAATGGAGTTTGGTCAAGGTAACCTTGTCAGGTGGGTAGTCTAGCAAGTGACTAGCAAGAGAAAAATCCTAGGGGGAGGTAACCTTAGATTTTGGAAGAGTAGCTCCAAGCAAAGTCCTAGTGAGTGAAACCAGGTCCTAGTGAGTAATGCTAGGTTGGTGAAGTCCTGGTGAGTGAATCCAGACCCTAGTGAGTGAAGCTAGGTTAGTGAAAGTCCTAGGAGTGAAGCCACACCCTGGTGAGTGAAGCAAGGTAGTGGAAAGTCCTAGTGAGTGAAGCTAGGTAATGAAACCTAAGATAAGTAACCTTAGAAATCTTGGAGTGAAACCGTGCGCGGTCAACCAGACCAATGGATCTTGGTAAATCTAAATATAGATTTATCAATACTGTTTTGCATTACTATGATTATTGTTGTGCTAATTTAGTATTGCAGGAAAAATCCTAGTCGATCAGAAAATCAGACACTGAGCAAAGAAAGTCCAAACAGGTCTAGAGGACCCAATGTTTGGTAGGTGAGTAAAGGTAAGTCCTGGAGAGAGTATTGTGAGGTCATGTCCCGATGGGACAGCCTTAGGCGCTGATCCAACTAGAGAAACCTTCGGAGGTTTCTAAGTTGAGATCGGGACAGGTCTCACTCTTGATTACTCATGCATATGATACTTGTGCTAATTCAGTTTTGCAGGGTTAATCCTTTGCATGTTATGTGTGTTGTGCTAACATTTTCATCCAGATCAATTAAACACTGTTGACTAAGGGATCGGTCGACTGATCATTGAATCAGTCGAATGATCCAGCCTGAGTAGCACTACCACGAAGCGAATTCGACTTATCCTGATCAGTCGATGGAACCATATTTGGTATGCGCGGATTTGAACAAGGAAGCTTTATCCGTCGACTGATCAGAAGATAGATTGGCAGATCACAATTATTACAGTGCCAGCCAAGCGAAGCAAAGAAGGAAGGGCTCGGGGTTCAGTGGACCAAACCGGAGGTTCCATCGATCGAAAAGATCCGTCGACTGAATGGTTTTCCAGTCGACCAAACCATGCCTATATAAGGAGCTCGAGACCAGTACACTCATTATCTCTTCCACTCACTCTACACTCAATTTCTACGTCAACGAATTGCTCAAAGTCTACTGCTACGACGCCGGAAAGCTCTCTACCACTACGCACTTAGAGTCTACTCTACGTGTCGGTATATTTGTATTTATTCGTACTTGCATCTTAAAAGGGAGTTAGTTGGTTGTTACTAACCTCCCTTACATCTTATACGATTTGCTTTCTCTGAAAGTTTTTCGGAGAAAGAAATATAGTGGATTGCCTAACGAAAGTGAAGACTACGGGCCTTAGAGTAGGAGTCGCCGAAGACTCCGAACTAAGTAAAAGAAAAGTGTTTCATATTTTCCGCTGCTTTACTCTACTTTATTCTCCTTTACTTAAAACGAAAAGAAAAATTTCCAAACAATCGAAATTCACCCCCCCCCCCCCCCTCCCCCTCCCCCTCCCCTCCTCTCGGTTTCCAACAATCCCACAAAGGCAACAGTGGTTCTTTTTAGTTTTTAGTGTTAAATAAAAACATTAAAGTTCATAATCCTTTAGTCACTTCAAGAACATTTTGAATTGTTAGTTATAAACCGTTTAGCATGGGAGATGAGTAATCATCATTATTAATAAGGAGATCGTTTTCCTTTACAACTCATCTCTATTATGCAAACTATTGAAGTTGTAACAAGATCACAATAACAATCAAGCATTACAGTGGTATTGCAATTTATTTACTTTGAGTAATTTTGCATTGAAAAAAGAACGAAAATTATCAGAAAGAAGTTCGCAATACATATTGATGGATTGGCATGTTGCAGATGTAAAAAGTAGCTTGGTCAACAATAGTAGTTAACCCAAAAGAATTTTTTTGAAAAAAAAACTTTAACTTTGTTGAAATTCAAAACAAACCTTCTCAATAAGATCAAGAATATCCTGGTTGTCAACAAATTCGATATAACTCCAATCTATTTCTTCTTTTGTATATTCTTCTTGTTCCATCTTAAACACATGCTGTTGGAGTAAGCAGAAAATAGATCTATTATCATCTTATGGATATAAAAATGTTGTATTCTCAATAGAATATTAAGTAGGAATTGCCATCCAGCTTATGATAATTCTAGTGCTCAAACCTGATTGAAATGTTGCTGCAGTTTTTCATTGGTAAGATTGATGCAAAACTGTTCGAAGCTGCAAATTATAAACATGTTAGAGCCTGCTAGAGGGACCTTAAGCTCAGATAGGAGGGAAACAAGTAATGATTAGTTACTTGTGGTTTTATAGGTAGAGAAAATACAACTATTTATAGGTAGAAGAGCATTTACACCCAACCAACATGAATATATACAGAACAATCTGCATCAATATCTATCCTCCAGGATTGGAGAGGTCTCAATCCTGAGAAATAGACGGTCTGTGGCAATAATGTCAACCAGAAATAAGTATATATTTTAAACAGAAGCATATTTCAACAAATATATGCATCATATATAAATGTTTAAGGCCACATACTAAGTGAAGGAAAGAGAGAGACTACTTTTCAAGCCACAAGCCATGTTTGTCCCAACTATTTGAGGTAGGCTACATGGGTAGAAAAAACAAGTTGGAAAATATCTACTGCCATGGCAATACAAGAGCCTTGGGTTTCATATGAAGATAAGTGATGGACAATAGAAGGAACCAAGTCAAAATCTTAGCAATCCACTTGGGGGAATATCCCATTTTGTGTAAGTACCCCTGGTTGATTTTGATGTGATCAACCGATTTAAGTTAGGTCCTAGTATGTTTAATCCCTCTGCTAAGTGTGCAGGAGCTTAGGTACGGAGGAAGTCGAGCGTAAGACGTAGCGGACGAGAAGGATTGTGCGGGGAAGTGAGCCGACGGGCTCGGTACAATCCGAGGGACGCGGAAGCTGCGGAAGAGTACGCCGGTGGAGCGAGAAGGACGTGCGCGGTGTCCGAGGGACGAGAAGCCGAGAGGAAGGACGCTCGAGGGGCGAAAGGCCGGAGTCGGGTTCGGGTGAGCCTAACTCTGGTTGGCCGGAAATCACCCAGTAGATGAACCAAAAGACTGGTCAGTTTGACCAAGTCAAACCAGGCACCTGAAACAAAAAGAAATTTATTTGTTGCTGTGAAGATTCGAACCAGCAACCTCGCTTACATATATCACCAGCCTTACCGACTGAGACAAAGAAGAGATGTGATTAAAGTTGTTGCGAGCAGATCATAAAGTTATTTATCTGTTACGAGCAGAAGACAAAGTTATCTCTTAAAGGATAACTTTATCCTTTAATCAAATCCAATGGATGCAGTTTAATCCCATCCAAGATCAACCATCCAGATTACATCCATGGATCAACGGCCAAGAGAAAATTCCTCAACAATCAACAATCCAGATTTATTCTCTTAGGCTATAAATAGGCTTAGAGTTTCAACCTTTTCGATCATTCAATTCTCTTGTAATTCTCTCTATAGTCTAGCGTGCTTTTATTGTAAGGCTTCTCCGCCACAAGGAGATTTTAATTGAGCGTCCACTGCCTTGGAAGCAACGTTCTTAGTTGCGACAAAGTTTTTTTTAAGACGAGTGCCTTCCATTTCTTTATTTTATTATCCGTCTATTCACCCCCCTCTAGCCGGACCAACCCGATCCAACAAGTGGTATCAGAGCCAAGGTCGCCGCAGAAAGACTAACCGCCGACTGCAGCAATTTCAAGAAAATGGTTGGAGCCGTAATCTACCCGCCGAAGTTTGAGGGAGAGTTCGCGATGTGGAAGCGTCGAATGCAGGTATTTTTTAAAACTGATATTGAATTGCTAATAATTATGAAAAATGGTTTTTCAGTTCCTAAAGACAACAACGGCAAGGATAAAGAAATAAAGTCATGGACCAAGAAGGAGAAATCAGACTTTGAAGCAAACGGCAAAGCTGAATTTCATCTACTAGCCGTTCTTCCCGTGCAAGAAGTTAACCGCATCGAGAATTACAACTCGGCAAAAGAGCTCTGGGAGAAATTCCTAGAATTTCATGAAGAGAAGAATAAGAAATCAGACATCGCCGCACTGAACACAAGGAAGATCCAACTCGACGATGAGTCCTTGTCAGAAGAGTCGGAAGGTCAAGAACAGGGTTTAGGGTTTCGGACGGTTTCGGACGAAACGGGCGAAACAGTTTCGTTCCGCCCGTTCGCCGAAACCGGCTCGAGGAAGGCATGTGTATCGACCCGAGCACGCGCGACAGCGGCGAGTGGCGAGCGGCGACAGCGGCGAGCGGCGACAGCGGCGAGCGGCGACAGCGGCGAGTGGCGACAGCGGCGAGAGGCGACAGCGGCGCGGCGGCGTCAGGTATGATCCAACGATCTCCGTAGCGACAGCGGAGGCATTGCGGGACTCGCCGGCGTCGCCGGAAGACTCCAGCGTCGTCGGAAGCCTCGCCGGACGGTGGTAGAACTGGACGCCGGCTCCTCCATCTTCGGCGGATAGATCCGCGGGTCGGCGGGTCTCCGGCGACGTCGTCGGAAGCCTTCGGCGTCGCCGGAATCTTCGCCGGAGGCTACTGGAGCCGTGCGCCGGGCGGCTCCGGTGGATCTCCGGCGAACCTCCGCGGCGAAGCTTTTGGCTCGGCGGCGAATTCCCGATTTCTTCCTCCCGTAAATGAAAATAAACAAAAAAATAATAATAAAAGTATTTATTTAAATTCAGCAATTCCTTTTTTAATTCAAAAAATTAAATAGATTTATTTAAGGAATTTTCTGATTTTTTTCTATTTTAAATATTATTTAAAAATTCTAAAAAATTTTTTAAAAACCTAAAAAAATTTAAAAAAATTTCAAAAAATCATTTTATAATCTGATAATTATTTATTATATTTATTATTTTATATTTAATTAATATTTTAATATTTTAATCATTTTAATTATATATTATTTAAATAATTAATATTATTGTTTTATGTTTGCTTGATAAAAATGTGTTGTAGAAGATTACTTTAATGAAGTTGCTTGATAATTAATATTATTGTTTAATTGATCTAAGCAGAATGCTACAAGAACCAATGTCTTCATCTGATTCACGTCACTCCTTGGTATTAGTTAGGTAGCATATTGTAATGTATCAATTTTATTTCGAGTTATTGATAGATCAATTTTTTTTAAAGAAAGTTATATTTAATTGTTTTCTTAACAATATTAAGTTGTTCAATAATTGAAAACTTATATCAAATCAACATACAACTTATTTTTAAATTATACACAATAAATATATATTTATCTAATAATTATTATATATAAATAAAAAATACCGAAACCATATCGGCACGAAACGATACGATACCGAAACCGTATCGTTCCGGTCTGGGACCGAAACATCGGCACGGGTCGAAACTTAAAACCTTGGTCAAGAATATGCGGGTCTTGCGCTAATGGCAAATCATCAAGAAGGGAGCACTGATGAAGGGGGAGAGACGTCAGAAGAAAGCGACGACGAAAGAGGAACCTCGCTTTTCGAAAGCGACCCGGTAAGTGAGGTTTGTTTTCTTCCTCATGATCAATTATATGCAGGAGTTAAAGCCTTGCTCAAATCTAATTATAGATTAGAAAAAGAAAATTTAAAATTAAAAAATGAATTAACACTTACATCCTCGTCTGAAATTTTGAAAAATGAAAATGATAATTTGAAAAACTTAGTGCAAAAATTAGAACTTGATATTGCATATTTACGCCAAAAAAAAAATAGCTTTCCTGATAATTTAAATTGGTATTTTAAAAATCATAAGGACCAATTTAAAAAGGTGCCCAAAAGTTATATTCCGCCTAAGTTTTTAATTAATCCTGTAGACAGGAACTTATTTTGGGTTCCTAAATTTGTATTAAACTAATAATTTTTTTTTGTTATTATATATGTGTGCATTTTGTTTCTCTAACAAAAATTATGTCATTATTTTTTTTATGCACAATTATGCTGTCTATCTACTGGAACGCCTTTCAAAATTTTTCGAATATTTTTTTTTTCCTCGAAATTTGAAATTAAGAGTTTAAGGGGAAAACTCATTATAATTTTTTTTTCAAATTTTTCGAAGTATTTTTTCGAATTTTTTAAAATTTACTCTTCAAGAACTCTTATGTGTTGGTTTGTCATTTTTGGACTTGATCAACCAATTTAAAGCTCAAAATTTTTGTCTAAACTCATATCTTTATCTTCGACTTTGACAAAAATATTCAGATTTTTTCCATAAATGTTTATTTTTTATGAATCGTTTATTGAAATCTATTTTTTTCTGATTTTTTATGAATTGTTTATCGAAATATGTTTTTTTTTAAAATTCGATAGAAAAATATTTTGACAAGATTCGATTTTTTTTGGAACTCCACATCAGCTGTGGATTTTATCAAAAAAAATTAGATTTTATTTAAGTCATTTTTAAAAAAAATGGAATTAACTTTGAAAAAATATGCCATTTTAAAATTTGAAAAATCTATGGCAACGCGATTTTTTTTCACTTAGAATATTTTTTATCGCACTCTAAAATTTTTCTTCTTCCCTACTTATATTTCCCAATTTTTTGATGTGATCAAAGGGAGAGGAATAGTATTAAGTTAAGAAGTAGAATTTTAATTTACTCGAAATTTAAGTTTTTTTTGAACTTAAACTGTTTACATTATTATGTATGTTTTTTTATTTTGATTACCCTAATTTAACTCAGATTGATGCACATCAAAAAAGGGGGAGATTGTAAGTACCGCTGGTTGATTTTGATGTGATCAACCGATTTAAGTTAGGTCCTGGTATGTTTAATCCCTCTGCTAAGTGTGCAGGAGCTTAGGTACGGAGGAAGTCGAGCGTAAGACGTAGCGGACGAGAAGGATTGTGCGGGGAAGTGAGCCGACGGGCTCGGTACAATCCGAGGGACGCGGAAGCTGCGGAAGAGTACGCCGGTGGAGCGAGAAGGACGTGCGCGGTGTCCGAGGGACGAGAAGCCGGGAGGAAGGACGCTCGAGGGGCGAAAGGCCGGAGTCGGGTTCGGGTGAGCCTAACTCTGGTTGGCCGGAAATCACCCAGTAGATGAACCAAAAGACTGGTCAGTTTGACCAAGTCAAACCAGGCACCTGAAACAAAAAGAAATTTATTTGTTGCTGTGAAGATTCGAACCAGCAACCTCGCTTACATATATCACCAGCCTTACCGACTGAGACAAAGAAGAGATGTGATTAAAGTTGTTGCGAGCAGATCATAAAGTTATTTATCTGTTACGAGCAGAAGACAAAGTTATCTCTTAAAGGATAACTTTATCCTTTAATCAGATCCAATGGATGCAGTTTAATCCCATCCAAGATCAACCATCCAGATTACATCCATGGATCAACGGCCAAGAGAAAATTCCTCAACAATCAACAATCCAGATTTATTCTCTTAGGCTATAAATAGGCTTAGAGTTTCAACCTTTTCGATCATTCAATTCTCTTGTAATTCTCTCTATAGTCTAGCGTGCTTTTATTGTAAGGCTTCTCCGCCACAAGGAGATTTTAATTGAGCGTCCACTGCCTTGGAAGCAACGTTCTTAGTTGCGACCAAGTTTTTTTTAAGACGAGTGCCTTCCATTTCTTTATTTTATTATCCGTCTATTCACCCCCCTCTAGCCGGACCAACCCGATCCAACATTTTGCACATGCATTATTGCATATCCTGCATTTGGCAGTTGATCCAGGAGGTAGTCGAAGAGTGTCACATGGATAAGGAAAGTTGGTAGCCTTGCTGAGATGGCGATAAGTCGACCCCGACTTTTTGACGCCCTCGACTTCTTGGCGTCCCGCCTTCTTGGCGCCATGAAATGGCGGCAAGTCAACCCCGACTTCTTGGAGTCCCGACTTCTTGGCTACATGAGATGGCAATGATTCAACTCAAGATTCATAACTATTTCAGGAAGAAGATAATGTTCACGCGGATCTTGGGATTCATTACTATTTCAAAAAGAAGATAATATTCACGCGGATCTCAAGATTCAAGACTATTCTCGTGCAAATTTCGAGACTCAAGAACATTTAAGGAAGTGAATAATAATCTCGAAGGAGGAGGAGACGCATGGAGGATGCAGGGATTAGCCATTGCCCTATAAAAGGTAGCCCCTCGATGGTCACAAGTACCCACCCGACTAGGTTACCTCTTACTATAAAAGGTAGCCCCTCGAACACACAAAAAAACACGCCTCAAAACCCTAAGTATGGCTCCTCTTACTATTCTTTTTCTCTGTTTCTGACTTGAGTGTCGGAATGACTACGTCCCATCATTCTAACTCTCTTCCTCTGTCCTTTTTTCTGACTAAGCTCCAGCAAATCTCCTCGTCGATCTCCATTATCGCTAGGCGATTAGCGACATGTTCACATTCATGCCAACTCACCAATGGTTCGTTCGTCGGCGTTCCCAGGCAGTATCAAATTGGCGTTGTCTATGAGAATACTAAGTTAAGACCTGAACTGAGATGTTAAGATGGACGACATCGGAAGACCCAACGCCATCGCCATGGCCACAGAGGATTTCGGCAAACTAGTAGCGGTGATTGTGCATGTCGTATTACAGGGGCAATCACAACATCCACCATCACTAGCAATTGTTCCCCAAACTGAGCCGTCACCTCAAACGGTGGAAGCAACACCGCCACCTCGTCAAAAAATACCCAGGCTAACAAAAATGCCGCAAACTGCATCCTCTGCACCCATGGGTGCATCGATTGCGAAGGAATCTGCTTTGGAATCCTCGGGAGAGACCCCTTATCGGGATTTGCCGTAGGGGAAGGCCCCTGTATCTGTCAAGGCCTTTCGTTCTCAAGGAGCATCCTCCAAGACGAGTTACTAAGGCACTTTCGGGCATTACAGATCGAAGGAGAAGAACGACAAGAAACTTGATCATCCATGGAGTGTTAATCACCCAAAGCCTTATTCATTAAACAACTTCAGTATCCTCAAGATTTCTTTTCAGCACCATGTTTTTGTATTTCCCTTTTTTCATCAAGAAATTGGCATTTCTGTTAGACCCGGATCGTCGTCTCTTCACTTGGCCACCATCGAATTCTCTCCTTCCATCTACCCCAATTCGAACATAGTCAGGGTCGAGATCCCGACTGCGGTAGCAACCTTCCCTTCGCACAAGGGTCGAGCGCATACCGTATCGGCGCTATCCTTTTCAGGGTCCAAACTCCCCCAACTTGGACATAGTCGAGGTCGAGATCCCAACTACGATAGCAACCTCCCTTCACACAAGGCCCAAGCACGTACCATAGATTGATGTCCTTTTCAGGGCTAAACCCGGCTATCGTAGGTCAAGATCCCGACTACCGTAGCAACATGACTTTTGCACAAGGGACGATTGCGTACCGTATCACCGCTGTCTTTTTTAGGGCCAAAATTCCTCCAACTCAGACATAGTCAAGGTCGAGATCCCGATGCGATAGCAACCTCCCCTTCGCACAAGGGCCAAGCACATACCGTATCGTTGTTGTCCTTTTCAGGGTTCAAATTCCCCCGACTCAAACATAATCGGGGTTGAGATCTAGACTACGATAGCATCCTCCCCTTCGTACAACGGTCGAGCGCGTACCAAATCGTCGCTATCTTTTTCAGGGCCCAAACTCCCCTGACTCGAACATAGTCAAGGTCGAGATCACGGTTGTGGTACAACCCCCTTCGCACAAGGGCATACCGTATCGCCATTGTCCTTTTCAGGGTCAACCTTCCCCGACTCTGACATAGCCCAGGTCGAGATCGCACTACCAGCGCGACTTCTTTAAGTGGAGGTCAAACACACACCATATCACACACGTCTTCGAGACACAAATTCCCTTGATTCAGGCACAACCGAGGGCAATACCAACGGCAAAGTAACGAGATTTTCATTAAAAATAGTCATTACAAATACGCTTGAGAGCAAACGAAAAACATCTAGTCTAAATCAACCACATCCTCTTCCGGAATGCTATCAGTAATCTTGGATAGACTAAGATGAGGGGAAGACGAATCAGAGGGAAGGAGTCCATTTTCTTGTAGTTGTTTTACTGCCCATTCAATATCATGTTGAACCATCTTGACCAGTCGATCGCAAAGTAAGTTATAAAATTCCAACAAACGCAAGAAGGTTTTCTTCCTAGCCTCCCTACGTTCTTCTTCCCCTCCTTGAAATGTTTGGAGCTCTATCATCTTGTCCTCCAGCTGACCTCTCTGAGCTTCCAGTGCCACCTGCAACTCAGATCGCAAAACTACCAAAGCTTCAAGTTCGGTTTGGACAGCCTCGACTCCATGCAAATGGATTCTAATTAACATAGCCGGGCCTCCACCAATGTAATGGCCGAGTCAGTCTCTTGCCTAGTAGCTCCAAGCTCCACCTTCAAAAGCCCAAGTTCAGCCTGACTAGTGTTTAAATCGGCCTTGACTGTTGTTACTTCTACTTTGGCCGCCTTCGCCTTCGCCTCTGTTTTGGCTACCCCAACTCAATTTTCTAGGACTCCAAGGCAACTTTCAACATCTCTGCCTGTTTTCGTTGTTTCTTCTTCTCAGACTTTAACTTTTTAGCTGCAACCTCAAAGGAATTCATCTCCTTCTTCGCTAGTTCTAGATCATGTACTGCAAGGAGTTTATCCCCTCTTGCCTCAGCTAGAAAACCATGCAGTCGAGTAACCTTTGCCTGTGTGGTAATAGGGTCATTTTGTAGCTTCTTCAGACGGGTGATCTCCACTTGAACTATAGAGGCCTGCGCCAGCAGTGCGGATAGGATATCCTAGGAGGGAGCTTGAGTTAGCTGAGTCTCCAACTCAGCTATTTCTTGATAGGGTTGCAAAGCCTCATCAAACTGATGACTGAACACTAATAGCTTGGACATGTGCTCAGTCCCGTGCAGCACCAGGTCTGCAGCCAAGTTTCGGAAGGACAAGCCCCTGGCTGCCTCTTCAGCGCCCGACCACCGAGTAGCCACCGAACCGTAAAGGGTGAGATCTAGCTTCCCTTGTCCAGAGGTTGGCTCCTGAAGCATTCCCATACCAGCTCAGAACGGGAGAGGATGCCCCCATGCACCAAAGGAGAAGGTGAGGCTCCTAGTTGTAACGATACAGTTGGATCTCGGGGCCAGGAAGAACTGGCCCAGACTTGTTGATTTCCCAATCCAACTGGTGAAGTCGGGATTTGAATGTGCGATGGGTAGGAGGCCAAGTGTCCAGTCAGGGCCTAGAAGAACGTCGCCTCTTCCTCGACAACCTCAAATATGTGTTAGATGGAGTCTCTTCTGGAACTTCCGAATATTGAGCTAGAGGGATGACTGACTCCCCAAATGGAGTCGGTTCTCTGGTGGGTGCTAGAGGAATAACCTCTAGGGAGATCTGGTATGAAGCCGATGGTGCTCCCTCCCTGGGAGCCACCTCGATTCTTGTAAGATCCACAATCTCCCCGACACGGGCTTCCAGTTCGGCCTCAATTAACTTTATTGATCCATTCATGGCCGCCTTCAGCATGGTAGCAGCTGCACAAATCAATAAGTCTTTAGTTAGATGACAAGACCATCAAAATCAAGAAGTCTTACCAAATGAAGTTGTTAGGGGAGTTGAAAGAGGACTCAACCTGAACATATGAAGTAGCCCCACCTCAAGTAAAGATCTGCTATCAAACTTCAAATCCTGTAGCTTATGCGATGCGTTAAAGTGGCCTCGCTGTAGATGACAATCTTTCAAAGTAGGAGGCGCAGGCAACTCACGTTGCCATCGGGTCAACCAGGACACTAGACTCGGTGGTTTAACGAAGAACCGGGGTTTCCACCCCTTGTGTGAAGATGGGAAGCCATCAATGAGCTTGAGTCCAGCTCTGGAGGAGAAGAAGACCCCGTCTTCCATTTTCTTTGGCTAAAAGAAATAATGATAGATTCTAAGGGATAAGGGAATTCAGTATAATCGAAATATGATAGCTACTCCAGTCAGAATTCGAAATGAGTTGGGACCTAACTGCAACAACGAAATGCAAAAGTACTAGGACACTATAGTAAAAAACAGATAGAATAGGAAGATGCAGCCCACTTATAAAATGGCTTCTTAAGAAAGTTACAAAACTAGGAGGGAGATCTGGTCGGTCGTTACCATTTGGGAGCCTTATCAAATGGTCGATTGGAATCTCGTAAGTAGTCCTTAACCGATCTGGGGAAGCAGTGGTAAAACTTGATTCGACTAATCTATACCAAGGAGTAGAAGATGATTCCCCAGCCATTAGGATGGACGCTATCTGACTATGGAAACTCTAAACCAATAAATGCCTGATCGAAACAGAGACAATAAAAGGTCAAGGAACTTACTGAACGAGAGGATGCTAGGAGTTTGAAGATGGGGAAGATGAGCGGCAGACTCAAAAAGCAACGATTGTGCGATTGAAGGTAAGGGTACCCTCACCTAACCTAATATAGCCTAGCTCAGTCAACCATAGCGTTGGATCTTTGTTGTTACATGGGCCAGACGAATTTTCAAACGTAGGATTAAGTGCATGGAGTAAATCAAATCCGGTAATCATTATCTGCTGAAGGACGTTTAGTCTTCCATGTCGTGGATCGCATCACATTAATGTGATGCCACCTCGGAAACACAGTGGCACATTCTGAGCTTAGGGATCAAGGTCGATGACATGGGCGACATGTTTAAAAGGTGCGGTTGCATTTAAAGACAAGGCCAAAGGTGTGCCAGCATTTAATGAGAAATCTTTTCGAGAATGTGTAAAAGATCTACCACATGGCTCGCTTGTCAAGATGAATTATCTCGTTCGATTACGGCTAAAGTCCCTCCTTCAACTAAACTCGAGGGGGAGACTCGTGATCCGGGAGGTAGTCGAAGGGCGCCACGTGGATAAGGGAAGTTAGTAGCCTTGCTGAGATGGCGATAAGTTGACTCCGACTTCTTGACACCCCCCGACTTCCTAGTGTCCTGATTTCTTAGCGTTATAAGATAGAGGTGATTCAACTCGAGATTCATAACTATTTCATGAAAAAGAGAATGTTTACGTGGATTTTGGGATTCATAACTATTTCAGAAAGAAGATAATTTTCACGCAGATCTCGGGGTTCATGTCTATTTCGGGAAGAAGATAATGCTTGTGCAAATTTCAGGATTCAAGAACATTTCAGGAAGCAAATAATAATCTCGAAGGGGGAGGAGACACATGGAGAATGCAGGAATTAGCCATCACCCTATAAAAGGTAGCCCCCTAGATGGTCACAGGTATGCGCAGACACACAAAAAACACGCCTCAAAACCCTAATTATGGCTCCTCTTACTGCTTCTCTTCTTCTTCTCAGTTCTCTGACTTGAGCGAGTGGTTGTGGAACCCCATGACCATCATTCTAACTCTCTTCCTATGTCTTTTTTCTGTCTAGGCTCCAGCAAATCTCCTCGTTGATCTCTATTGTTGCTAGGTGATTGGCAACAGGTTAGCATCCATGTCAACTCACCAGTGGTTCGTTCATCGGCGTTCCTAGGTAGGATCAGCAATAAAGAGTCATTTCCTACCTGCCTCTAGTCATTTCCTAACTCAATTGACACCAAGGGCCAACTTGAATATGAAGGCCAGTTTTCACATGAAATGGAGCTCCTAGCAAAGAAGTTGCAGTGTGGCTTAATAAGCAATGTGTTCATCCTCCCTAGATGTTGTTGTCCTCTTCCTGGTGCCTTACAGGATGGCACTAAGGTTGCAGGGATCAGAAGGATGGGTGATAGGGGAACAAGACAAGGGCAGGACATTGAAGGCAAGGAAAATAGAAAGGGTAGGTTTCTGCCACTGTGCCAGGGTTGTGCAACAAGGTGGAATATATGACAAGGATGCCAAACTAGAACTTACAGTGATGGAGGTTGCCAACATATGAATGAGAGCTAGATCATTACATGCCACAGGGTTGACAAATAAGATGCAGAATCATCATGGGACTATTTATGGTGGTGTAGAAGATTGCCATGCATCCACATTGAAACGTCCTGCAACACCACCCACATTGAGAGTGCCACAATCTACATTGGGATCAACTCCATGCTCGGATGGAGAAGATGTGATAGGGGGTGTATGGGGGAGAGGGGAGGAAATAAGTCAATAACTATGTGGAGGAAAGGAAAGAAGTGAGTATTAGTTGTTGATGCAGTCTGACCCTGATTGTTATTTTGGTGTTGACACCGATTTTAGTTTAGGTGGATGATTATGATTAAGTCATGATCGGGGATTAGGCACGGAGTGAATGGAAAATCCTAGCTTGGAGGGTTAGGTGTTGAGAAGTCCTAATTCGGAAAGGTTGGGTGAAAAGTCCTAGCTTGGAGGGCTAGGTGAAAAGTCCTAACTTGGAGGGTTAGGTGAAAAGTCCCAACTTGGAGGGTTAGGTGAAAAAGTCCTGGTGAGTGAAGCCAGGTGATAAAAATCCCGGTGAGTGAAGCCGGGTCCTGGTGAGTGAAGCCGGGTCCTGGTGAGTGAAGCCAGGTGAGGGAAATCCCGGTGAGTGAAGCCGGGTCCTGGTGAGTGAAGCCAGGTGAGGGAAATCCCGGTGAGTGAAGCCGGGTCCTGGTGAGTGAAGCCAGGTGATGGAAATCCTAGTGAGTGAAGCTAGGTTGAAATCCCGATGAGTGAAGCCGGGTCTCGGTGAGTGAAGCCGGGTGACTGAAACCTTGGTGAGTGAAGCCAGGTCCTAGCTTGGAGGGTTAGGTTGAAGTCCCAGTGAGTGAAGCTGGGCATAGCACGAGTCAGAGAAGGGCTGGAAGCTTGTTCTCGTGACTTAGAGTGCATTTGGGCTTGCCTGGATCGGTCTGGTGACCGATCAGGGAAGTTGGCACGGTGCTCCTTCGTGGATCGGTCTGGTGACCGATCCAGCGATGGCTGATCGGTCTGGTGACCGATCAGGGAGCATACAGTGAGGTTGGGAACCTACTGCTCTGCTCCTGATCGGTCTGGTGACCGATCAGGGAGAAGACAGTTTACTCACTGCTTGGCTCCTGATCGGTCTGGTAGAGCATACAGTGGGTTTTGGGGACCTTACTGATCTGCTCCTGATCGGTCTGGTGACCGATCAAGGATATTGTTCAGATCGGTCTAGAGAACGATCAAGTGTCGCGAGGTTCTCACTATAACCGATCAGGATGACTCCTGATCGGTCCGGAAACATCCTGATTGGTCTGGTGACCGATCAGGCAGGAGCCTGATTGGTCTGGGGACCAATCAGGAGTGTGCAGAAGACTTCTGGATCGGTCTGGTGACCGATCAGGGTCCTTCCTGATCTGTCTGGTGACCGATCAGGCGCAAAACTTTAATTCAAATACGCTGTCAGAAGCTCTGATCGCGTCTGTTTTCACTGTCGATTCTCTGCTACTTGCTGATTTCTTTTTGATATGCATTGCTAAGCCTCTATTGGAGTGTGCAGGTGATAGCAGGTGATTCAAACACTCAAGGAGGGTCAATGGGAGGCTTTCCTTGGAGCAGGTTTGTTTGTTTCTCCTTCTCAGGTTTCAACGGCAACTGGAGCAGCTGGCGACTGACGGAGACTCAGCTGGAGAGGAGGTCTTCAGTGGACTGAGTGCTCAGGAAGGTCAGTGGGTTCAGGCTGGCTCAGTGGATGCTGATGAAGCTTGCGATGGTGAGAGGGAGCTTAAGAGACAAAGTTGGATGCAGAGGAGCGGTAGGGGAACAAGACAGAAACTTGGGAAGTTTGGCTGGGCTGTGTTCGTGCTCTCTGTTGCTTTGTGCTTGAGCGATCTTGTTACATCTGTGTGAGCTTGTCTTCTCGAGTGTCTCTGTGCTTAACTTATATCTTCTTGAGATCACTTGTGGAGAGGTTTCTCCACCGAGAAGGAGGCTGCTACTATCCGGAGTTCACCGGGGCTTGATCTGCCGACGATCAAGGGATCGCCCACCTCACGGGCACGCCAAGGAGTAGGGGCAAGTTATCCCCGAACCTTGTATATTAAGGTGTTAGTGTCAGTTTGCTTTCCCTTTGTGTTTTGCTTGCTGTTCTTTATTTCTGCTTCTGTGTTTTTGTTTCCGCTGCTACTAATCTGATCACGCAGAAGTATCAAAGAGCAAGAAATTGTGTCTGGCTATATTCACCCCCCCCCCTCTTAGCCATCCGGGTTCCAACAAGTGGTATCAGAGCTTGGGGCTCTGTACAAACGGCTTAACATCCGAGAGTTATCAACAAGATGGCTGGAAGAGAAGGAATGAGCACAAACCGACCTCCACTCTTCGACGGCGCTGATTTTCCATACTGGAGGTTGAAGATGGAGTTTTACCTCAAAACCAACCTCGGCATGTGGTTTGCTGTCAAGGAAGGTTTTTCCACTCCTAAAGATGCTGAGGGAAAAGAGATGGACTTCTCAAGTTGGTCAGCAGATCAAGTCCGGAGAGGTGAAGCCGATGCGAAAGCGGTGGTAACTTTGCAATGCGGGTTGACCAAGGACCAACTAATCAAGGTTGGTCCCTTCACAAGTGCTAAAGAACTTTGGAACAAAGTCATTGAGCTCCATGAAGGAACTCAAGACACCCGGACTGCCAAGAAGGACCTCCTTCTCAGCCAACTCCAAAATCTGTCCATGAGAGAGGAAGAAACTGTAAGTATACTCCATGGACGATTCAAAAAAATCCTCAACGGTCTCCACTCCATTAATGAGAAGGTAGAGAACCGAGATCTTATAAGGTATGTCCTCAAAGCTTTTCCTAGGAACGCTTTGTGGGCATCCATGGTGGATGCTTACAAGGTGTCCAAGGATTTATCTTGTGTTAAATTAGAAGATCTATTTTGTGAAATGGAACTACATGAGATCTCTAACAAAAGTTCAAAAGAGAAAGGTATTGCCTTAGTGGCAGGTGACAACAAGAAGAAGAAGAAGGAGAAGGAAGTCTCTTCATCTTCATCCTCATCCGAGTCCGAGGAGGAGGGCAGCTGGTCTTCTTCCTCCGAGATGGCCAACTTTGTTAGAAAGATGATGAGGAAGAACCGGCGCCTCAAGGGTAAAGGTAACCCTAGTGAAGTTAAGATTGATAAGTCTAATGTTACTTGTTATGAGTGTAGCAAGAAAGGACATTACAAGGATGAATGTCCAAAGTTAAAGAAGAAGAAGGATAAATCAAAGAACAAAAAGAAGGCCTTGAGGGCCACATGGGATGAATCGTCCTCTAGTTCATCCGAAGAAGAAGAGGAGAAGTACACTCATCACCGTGCCCTCGTGGCCATAGAGGATTCAAATGAAGAGGAGAGTGGAGACGAATCAAGCTCCTCAACCGCGCCTTCATCATCTTCGGATGATGAAGAGGTAATCTCTCCCGAGCTAGATAAGTGCTATAGAACTATTGCATGTCTAGCTAGGTTGCTTAAAAAATTCAAGAACAAAGTTAAATTGTTGAAATTGGAAGTAAAAGAATTGAAATCCTCTAAGGATGAGGCAATGGATGACTTGCATGTTAAAAATCTTGAGGATGAAAATAAGGGCTTGAAGGGTGAAATTGAAAACCTCAAGAATATTCTTGAGAAATTTTCAACAAGTTCCAAAACCCTAGATATGATACTAAACTCCCAAAGAGCGGTTTATAATAAGGCCGGTATAGGTTACCGACCTAAAGAACCGACCTTTGTGTCATTAATGTCTAGAACACATTTTAGATCATCAAATGTTCCTAGGGTTAAAAAGAAAATGACTAAGGCATGGGTGCCAAAGTCTTTGATTGAAGGTTCTTTAGGTCCCAAAATTTGGGTACCTAAAACCTCTATCTTTAGAATCGTATAAGCATTATTTAAGGGGGAGCATCTATCAACATGGGAGGTTGATATTTGGTGCTCCAAACCCATGACCAAAGGAAAATTGTCATTCACATGGATGGTTATGGAAAATTCGAATTAAATGCTTTAAGCTCCATTGTTTTAGATCTTATGACAATATAATCCCTTGGCTAGTGATTTTTATGGTATTCATGTGTTAAAGTACTTAGTCATGATATAATCTACTTTAGTGTTTAAGTTCTTCCATAATCAAGTATGCCATGATTTTCTTGTATGTGTTAGACAACATGAAGGCATGCTATTGAACAAGTATGGACACATGAATTAGTTAGTGCTAATTCGAAAATCACTATGTAAATCTCACAATACCTGATTAGACAAAGAACATGAGTTTAAGGTCTAGGCTTAAGCTTTTCTTATTATTTTGGAGATGAATCTAGATGAGTATGCCATGACTTTGATGTTTGGATGATTAACATTAATCTATGACATGCCCATTTTGATTAAGAACAGGATGAACACATAGCTTAAATTGATCATGATGTGAAATAAGCATGTTTTGAAATTTTAATCATCCACTGGAATTGGCACAAACCTAATTTTGGTTAAGAACAACATGATCACATAGGTTATGATGTTTTAAATTCCATGACTTGTTTGATTTCCCACTGATCATGCTTTGATATAAACCTGTGTTTGGGACTCAAGTTCATACTTAGAACGTATTCATCAAAATTGATACAAACATGTGTTGTTTCTCCTCATAGAAACTCTTAATTCTTGATATGGAATAACACTTGGTTAAGAGACCTCATGTTTGGAACCAAGGTAATTAAAATCAATTGAATTAGGGGTTTAGGAATGACTAAGAATTGAAACAAACCTGATTTCAGAATTGCTGAAATCGATTTCTGAAATCTGAAACTGAAAAACCTTTTGTCTGAACCCAGATCGGTCCACCGACCGATCAGGGATCCCTCTGATCGGTCCGGTGACCGATCAGATCAACACTGATCAGTAAGTTCCATGATTGGGTCAAAACTCCTCAGTCCGATCTCCTCTCGTCAAATTGTATCAGTGTAATGATCATACCACACACAAATCTGATACAAACCAAGTACAATTGAAACATACTTGATCCTCCATTGGTACAAACCTGGTACTAAGTGAGTACAAGTTGGTTCAAGTGTTCAAAGAAGGGTAGGAATTTTTAAAAAACCCTTGATTCTCAGAAGTTTTTCTGAAACATCAAGTATTAAAATATTGATTTGATACAAACCTATGTTGGAATGTTCAAATTCATAAGAAAAGGTTTGTTGAGTCATGACTCTTGTTCTTAATGTCGTGTTTCGAAAATTTTTCTGAAATAACGAATCTCAATAGAGTCTACATCCCTGTTGTGGAATGCCAATTGTTAATACAGTCTGATCAGGAACATATCAGAGTTTCAGAAATTTTTCTGAAATCTGATCCCTCCCCAGACTAATCAGATATCCTTCTGTATCACGTAATCAACAGACCTGGTTGGTCACGGAGACCAATCAGGACTATGTTTCAGATACAGTTGCATTCCTTACTCGTCCTATGAAGCATATACGTATTTGACCATGATGTACTTCTGTATATGTCTTCACATGGAAGTCCAAGTGTTAATGCAGTCCGATCTTGAACGAATCATAATTACATAAATTTTTCTGAAAATTGATCGTTCACAGATAAATCAGAAATTTTTCTGTATCGATCATCAGTCTGATGGAACTACGATAATTGTTGTCATATGATGCATATACATTGTTGCCATGATACATTTATGGTATATGCCTCTCATATGCAATTCCAAAATCATCCTTTGACTTACTTGTCATATGAAACATATACATGTTTGACCATAATATTATTCTGTATATGTTTTCATGTGCAATTCAAAACTTAACTTTGATTATTTTGGGTTTGGGGAGAGACCCTTGGTTGAGGGGGAGTATGATTAAACTTAACAGCCCCTCTAGACCCTTTTCGATGTTCGACAAAGGGGGAGAGTGTGGTTGGTTAAGTTTAGGATTGATATGGTGTAGGGGGAGGATCCTGATTCCCCTATGATTCTGGATTTGAGGAAATTGATTGAGAATCCCTAAACTTAAAATCGGGTTGTCAAACAACAAAAAGGGGGAGATTGTTGATGCAGTCTGACCCTGATTGTTGTTTTGGTGTTGACACCGATTTTAGTTTAGGTGGATGATTATGATTAAGTCATGATCAGGGATTAGGCACGGAGTGAATGGAAAATCCTAGCTTGGAGGGCTAGGTGTTGAGAAGTCCTAATTCGGAAGGGTTGGGTGAAAAGTCCTAGCTTGGAGGGCTAGGTGAAAAATTCTAACTTGGAGGGTTAGGTGAAAAGTCCCAACTTGGAGGGTTAGGTGAAAAAGTCCTGGTGAGTGAAGCCAGGTGATGAAAATCCCGGTGAGTGAAGTTGGGTCCTGGTGAGTGAAGCCAGGTGAGGGAAATCCCGGTGAGTGAAGCCGGGTCCTGGTGAGTGAAGCCAGGTGATGGAAATCCCGATGAGTGAAGCCGGGTCCTGGTGAGTGAAGCCAGGTGAGGGAAATCCCGGTGAGTGAAGCTGGGTCCTGGTGAGTGAAGCCAGGTGATGGAAATCCTAGTGAATGAAGCTAGGTTGAAATCCCGGTGAGTGAAGCCGGGTCTCGGTGAGTGAAGCCGGGTGACTGAAACCTTAGTGAGTGAAGTCAGGTCCTAGCTTGGAGGGCTAGGTTGAAGTCCCAGTGAGTGAAGCTGGGCATGGCACGAGTCAGAGAAGGGTTGGAGGCTTATTCTCGTGACTTAGAGTGCATTTGGGCTTGCTTGGATCGGTCTGGTGACCGATCAGGGAAGTTGGCACGGTGCTCCTTCGTGGATCGGTCTGGTGACCAATCCAGCGATGGTTGATCGGTCTGGTGACCGATCAGGGAGCATACAGTGAGGTTGGGAACCTACTGCTCTGCTCCTGATCGGTCTGGTGACCGATCAGGGAGAAGACAGTTTACTCACTGCTTGGCTCCTGATCGGTCTGGTGACCGATCAGGGAGCATACAGTGGGGTTTTGGGGACCTTACTGATCTGCTCCTGATCGGTCTCCTGATCGGTCTGGTGACCGATCAGGGATACTGTTCAGATCGATCTAGAGAACGATCAAGTGTCGCGAGGTTCTCACTATAACCGATCAGGATGACTCCTGATCGGTCTGGAAACAGCCTGATTGGTCTGGTGACCGATCAGGCTGGAGCCTGATTGGTCTGGTGACCGATTAGGCAGGAGCCTGATTGGTCTGGGGACCAATCAGGAGTGTGCAGAAGACTTCTGGATCGGTCTGGTGGTCGATCAGGCGCAGAACTTTAATTCAAATACGCTGTCAGAAGCTCTGATCGCGTCTGTTTTCACTGTCGATTCTCTGCTACTTGCTGATTTCTTTTTGATATGCATTGCTAAGCCTCTATTGGAGTGTGCAGGTGATAGCAGGTGATTCAAACACTCAAGGAGGGTCAATGGGAGGCTTTCCTTGGAGCAGGTTTGTTTGTTTCTCCTTCTCAGGTTTCAACGGCAACTGGAGCAGCTGGCGACTGACGGAGACTCAGCTGGAGAGGAGGTCTTCAGTGGACTGAGTGCTCAGGAAGGTCAGTGGGTTCAGGCTGGCTCAGTGGATGCTGATGAAGCTTGCGATGGTGAGAGAGAGCTTAAGAGACAAAGTTGGATGCAGAGGAGCGGTAGGGGAACAAAACAGAAACTTGGGAAGTTTGGCTGGGCTGTGTTCGTGCTCTCTGTTGCTTTGTGCTTGAGCGATCTTGTTACATCTGTGTGAGCTTGTCTTCTCGAGTGTCTCTGTGCTTAACTTATATCTTCTTGAGATCACTTGTGGAGAGGTTTCTCCACCGAGAAGGAGGCTGCTACTATCCGGAGTTCACCGGGGCTTGATCTGCCGACGATCAAGGGATCGCCCACCTCACGGGCACGCCAAGGAGTAGGGGCAAGTTATCCCCGAACCTTGTATATCAAGGTGTTAGTGTCGGTTTGCTTTCCCTTTGTATTTTGCTTGTTGTTCTTTATTTCTGCTTCTGTGTTTTTGTTTCCGCTGCTACTAATCTGATCACGCAGAAGTATCAAAGAGCAAGAAATTGTGTCTGGCTATATTCCCCCCCCCCCTCTCTAGCCATCCGGGTTCCAACATTAGTGAGAGCTCATGAGGAGACACACTGTCAGATATCAAATTTTTATCCTATCGAAAAGTCATTGTAATTTATTTTAAATTTTAGACTGCCAATTAAGTTGAACCGAAACAATTTATTGGCTTTTGGTTTAATGCGGTCTAATTAATTTTTGGGAAAATACATCACATAAGTGTTGAGATTATGGACATGTGGATCCAAATCAGGATCGATTCGAAACTATAACCAGCAAATTAAAGATGAACCAAATTTATACATCAACTTGATGCACATCATGACAATATTTTTGACAGCTTCAATGATGAATATAAAAGCATACCGGCTAAGCACCTGTTTGTTTTGAAACTTTCGAATCCATAAATATCCAGCACTCCAATCAAAATCTTTGAATCAGGATCTTGGCCAATTGAGCAGTTGATTTTATTCACAAGCCTGCATGACACATGTAAAAAACTTAATGGCATAGTATAAGACTGTCATACAAAATGAATATGGATTATCTTGAACAAATTCCTCAAGGTATGTATCAACGACACTGACCAATCAAACAACAGTGAGTAGACAACTTTTGCCAAAGAATCTCGGCTAAGAGTTGCAGCTTCGGGATTTAAATTTTTGGTAATGCTTTCACCGCGAGTTATGATAATCCGCTTACATAAGGAATCCTCAAGAGGTTTCTTATCACACCTAAAAATTAAAAGCATTGGATTTGATTTTTCAAGAGATTTGTTTTATAGAATATAACAGTGCAATGAATATGGCATGTGATAAGAAGTGGCTTACATGAAAAGCTCTGCAGCAGTTCTTAGATGATACCAAGATTTCTCGTCTTTAGGTACAGATGAATCAGCTTCTTCTCCTTCTGCAAATTCAATATTTCCAAGATGAAGAATGGCAGCTACAACGCTGAAAATTGCATCCTGAATAAAGCACACATGAAAAATAAAATAAAATACCTACTTAATACGACGATGTAAAATGTTTGAGAGCGGAACAGGAAAAAATTATACCTGTTCATCAGTGCTAATTCCAACAACATCCATAGCCCTTCTAGCTGCTAAGTACTCCTCTGACTCATCTAGCCCATCAATCTCAAAGCAGTTTGACTGATTAAGGTAGTGAAACGTTCTAGGATGGTCTAATTTGTATCTATCAATGTCCTGTTTATCCATTGCAGCAACTGAGTGAAACTTAGCTGACCAATCAATCATATGATATCAGAGTACATAGACTGATATAAGAAATGGAACAAATCACTTCATTATCCTTTTGTTTTTACTTCTTTCTCACTCTGGTTCTGCTAAGATTTCCATAATTCCCATGGCTTTATTATACTTGAAAACGTAAGAATGCAAATTGTAAGTAACAACCAATTTGTCCTCGTGAAACTCTGACATAGCGGCATTGAATGTGAGGGTAAGAAATCTTAAGATATTTAATGGACAGCTCATCTGGTGACTGAATGCTGGACTAGGTTTCTGGTGTGGGAGTAAAATAGCAGGTGCAATGATCCTTGATTTATTGTATCACTTTGAGATACACGATCTCTCTTTCATCAAGTAGAAAGGCAAACCTGCTGTCGACAGACTAAAACAACAGGATACGCTCCAATCTCACATAGTTTGATACCGTTTAGACTTGAACTTATTATCAAAAAAGAAAATAGCATATATGCAATAGCCCATTATTGTAAGCTTTATGGTTTGGATAGCATTTCAAGAATTCAAATTACAGATAACTACTTGTCAAGAACCAGCTCAAGCCTCTTTCCTAACATTCCAATTCTCGCCAGGCATAAGAAATTAAAATAGAAATACACCAAAGAATGAAGCAAAAACATACATATGTATAAATAGCGAACAGATCAGCCAAAATGTTGGATTATGAAAATTAATTTGCTGATTATAATCTCTGCAAGGAAGACTAGTGCAAAACAAAGGTGACCTGACATGAAATAAATCTACTTGACAGTGCAAGGCCAATTACCCAGTTGTTTCAGGTGGAAAAACATACTATGCTATATCAGAAGTAATCTGAGCACAGCAAACATGATGGATGCAACCCTCCATAAGGCCACCAAACACCAAATAGTTTACAGGTTCAATAAGGAAATGAAAAAGAAAAAAGGAAAAAAGAAGTTTTCTTGTGAGTAGTGAGCAACACCACAAAGTTAAGTGGTTTTATCCATTAGCTCTATATAGGATAGTTTTTTCCATGTTGAGCTGAAACATAGATAGCATTAATGATAGATTGAGCCTTGCATGGCAGTACAATAGTGGAATAATATCCATAAATTTGATCAAGTTGTACATACATCTGTTTTTTGTTGTGTGATTAATTTCCCATTATGCTAGATCTTATGATATGAGCAGAAACTAATAAACAATATTTTTACACAAATAATTGCTTATTAGAAATAACTAGATCTCTTTCTCTGAATGAAAATTTATTTTATAAGGATTAATAGCCACCTAGATAAGAAATTACCTCTGGCGGTGCAGCGCATAGCATGTAAAAACAGTGGTAATTTCTCTCGGGCTCAGATATTTGACAGACACGAGATCTTTCAAGCAAGTATGTTCTGACAGCAGCTCCTGAAATCCTTCCTTTCTCATCAAACTGGATCTCAACAAACTTTCCAAAACGACTGAGAAGGTAGGAAATTCAACATGGTCATCATAAAAGGCAAACAATCCAATGCATCAAACTTTCTTCCACCTTGACCCAAGGGATAAAGAAAGGGAAAAGAGAACAGAGGGAGGGAGAAAGAGGGAGGAAATAATGATTAACTACCTCGAATTATTGTTCCTTACTGTCTTTGCATTGCCAAATGCCTCGAGCACAGGATTGGACTGTACCAAAGATAAGACAATAAATGATATTCAAGTAAGTTCCATATGAAGACATTATTTTCTAGGAACAAAAACAATCATTCAAAACAAAGAAGAAGAAAAACAATGTACCAGACCTCCAAAATTTGTTGCTCAACTGACCGTGCATCAGTTGCCACTTTACCACCCATATGAGCAAGAAAGCGCATAAGCATTTTAGTGCTTTCTGTTTTTCCAGCCCCACTTTCTCCACTTACTAATATTGACTGGCTTATTCCATCAATCATCATGCGTCTTCATTTAGGATAAAGAATATAAGTATTAATAATCGAGACAGGAGAAATAGCAGCATTAACCTAGAGAAAAAGAGTATTACCTGTATGCAGCATCAGCAATGGCAAAAGGATGGGGAGCTAATTCGCCAAAATCTGCCCCTTTGTACTGTTCCATCATGTGGGAATTGTATAGGTGTGGCAGTCTTTGAAAAGGGTTCACAGCAATTAGTATATTCCCAGTATATGTCTGAGAAATAAGATATTAGATTAGCATTCTATCTAAAATGCCTTAAAATAAAGATGGCGAAGATAAATCAAGTCATCAATGCGTACTTACATATATTTCATTCATCATAAATCTTGATAGCAAATTCTGCAAGACACCTGGTTCATGCAGATAAGCTAGCTTTGTCATGTCATCGACACCACATGAGGATACATCAGTATCTTTTGGATACACATTGCTCAACTTTGCTGTAACCTGCGGTGAAAAACAGTATCATAAAATCACAGTTGATGATTGGGAAAGATGGAGAATGTTCATGCAAACAGGAAAAGAGAACGCTGATGGAGAAATGGGAGGTCGTGTTCGCCACATGTATATTTACCAAAGAACAGTTCTAGCATGTGATGCGGCCAAGAGAATCAACCAGGATCGTATTTTTCAAGCAAAAAAAAAAATGAAATTAGAAATATTCATTAGAGCACAATCACTCACTGTTTTTCCAGAAGTACAGTTGATTGTCACTTCATCTCCATTGACTCCCACGACCTCCCCATCAATCCAAGCCTCTTCAGGATCCTCAGTCCATACTTTTGACCCTACTGTGGCATTGCTGAGATTGGTCTGTTATGCAATGAGAACAACGAATCCGAGACCATATAAATAGTGAAGCTCATGTAAGTAACGATGGAACAATGGCATTCATCAATCATCCAATCCACCTTGGTCCAAGGCAGACATGGAACCCTTTATACTTACGTGAAACTTATACAAACTAAACCAAATTTTAGATCTCCAGAGATATTGTAAGGTACAAAAACGATATAACGTACCATTTCGTGTACTAAAATCAGGTCAACGCCTTATCTTCTTAATTCTCCCTAGGCCCGATACCTCCAGGATCCCAGATCGCACCGATGAGAAAGTCCAAAGACAATCAAGGGAAGATCCCCACAAAAATGTCGGGAAAAAACGAACGAACTTTCCGCCAGACAAAAAAAGATCAAATATTTCTTCTCACGGCCATTTCATATTTCCTCTTTCTCGCCGCTTATCGGAACTCCAACAATCCACCTCGATAAGATCCGATGAGCGCGCAAAATCATAAAACCTCGTCGTGTCCGTGTCGTCCTAGTAGACCGCGCCTGGAAAAAAGACAACGACAGGGGGCTTCTCCGAGGTCAGAGTCGCGAAGATCTTGCAGCCGTTTCTCCGATCGCAGCCCTAATGACTCCTTGCTCCTGCTGCTACGGCGAAGATCGTTTGATTTCCGCTCAGATTTCTTTGTGTCGTCGCTTAATTTGTCCTACTTTTACTCGCAAGCGTTTCCTTTCTCCCGATGAGTTAAAATGAGTCGTGGCGAAGAAGTCGCGCAGCACTCGTTCGCGCGTCGCTTTGGAATTTTTTCATTCTAACGCCTCCCTACATTTAGAAAGGGAAAATTTGAGAAAACTCTCCAACATCAAATTCGGCTTTGCATGTACTCCCAACTAAAAATTTCTTTGCATGAACTCCTTGATGGGATTGACAAGACAGTTTTGTGTATTTTTTTATCAGTATAAAAGAGTAAAAATTCAGTATAAATTATAAAGATTTGAGTATAAATTATTTGAGATTGAGTACTAATTTAAAAAATTTGAGTATTATTTGAAAATTTTGAGTATACATTGTTTCAGTATATAGTAAAAATTTCAGTATACATTATTAAAATTTAAGTATGAATTGATTTAGATTGAGTAGTATTTGAAAAAATTTGAGTATAAAATTTAGAAATTTGAGTATGTGAGGTTGCATCCACCACATCAAGATTTTCACATGAGGGGTCACCGAAATTTTATACTCAAATTTCTTAAATTAGTACTCAATTTCAAATGATTTATACTCAAATCTTTATAATGTATACTGAGTTTTCACTCTTTTATACTTACCAAATCAAGATTTTCACATGAGGGGTCACCGAATCTTTGTACTCAAAATTCTTAAATTAATACTCAATCTCAAACAATTTATACTCAAATCTTTATAATGTATACTGAGTTTTCACTCTTTTATACTCAATCCATCAGGAAGTGAATGTAAAGAATTTATCAAGTGGGGAGTATATGCAAAGGCCAATTTAGAATTGGGGAGTTTTCTCCAATCAACACTTAGAACAATACCATTTCTTTCGACTGAATCCTGTAACTTTCAGTAATTCCGGATCGACCAGTAATTACATCTTTTTCGAATTCGAAATAATATGATTAATTGAAGGGGTAAGATTGCAAGTGAGTCGAAACACTTATTTTTATTTACTAAATGTAGAAATTATTTCAGTAAATGGATTGTAATTTTAGTTAAATTTTCACCCGGCCAAATCAAACCGAAAGACTCAACCCCATTACCACGAGATCAATGGCTGGCCGCAAGGGGATCTTACGAATCGTATCACAATTACAGCGAATCGAATCACAATTACAATATATCGTAAGATATTTGCATTTAGTTGATCAATCTAGATAGATAGTCACATATGTTTCTTGATTTATTTGATGTTGTTTTCACGAGATGAACTGATATATGATTATACGTGAGTATTATCAATTTGAAATTTAGAAATCAAAACTTGACAAAAATGTATCTGTACTTCCTATGTACTAGTCATAGTATTTAGGCTAATAACTTCTTAATTTATCTCCTTCGTATTAATTCTGAGACGGATTAACGAAAACGTTGAAATGAGCGAATCACTTTTTCTGCCACCTCGATTTATTCAATGGATTTCGATGTTGGGCCGGATCGTTCAACGTTGTCCAATGGACTCCTAAATCGTTGGTCGTTATAATAAAAACATGGCGTTTAAACTAGCTTCTTGAGTAGGATATACAGCGCACGAACGTGTATTGTAATATCTTTCATTCAAATCAATTATTTTTAAGTATAAAATGATATCGGTGTTCTAATTTTAATTTTACACATATATTCGAGTAAAAAAGATAGAATCTGTCGTTTCGACGGCGGTACACTTCACTTCACGGTAACAAAAAAATAATTCGTTTGTCAATGGTATTTCCATTAATTCATTTCAAAATAAGATAAATTATGAGAATTATTATTTCTGATAATGACTAGTATATAAAAGATAAGAGTAATGATACGCACAGTGAAAGTGAATGCCTCAGTAAAAATTTTGACCGTCAATCGACGGCACGTCCGACGTCCGATCGTCGATCGGACACTACCGGCGGCCTTCGGCCTCCGCCCCGAACCAAACTATACCCTAGGGGGCACGGTAAACCCGTCGGGGATCGCCACAATTGCGATCTCGCATCATTGACCGTCGATTTCGATGGGTTCACCGTTGCCGGCGATCCTGACGAGTTCACCGTCCTCCCAAGGTATAGTTTGATTCGGGATGGCAATCAGAGGCCGCCGGTGGTGTCCGATTGACGATCGAACATGTACACATTAACTGCATGTCATTCACTATAATTTTCACTCTCCCAAATTCACTCTTCAAATCATTTCCCAAAAGATAATAGACTCATAATTATTAGAGGAAATGAACTCCTTTCGAAGAATTTATAATAAATTAAAATTATAAAAATAATTTCAACTTAACTATTGAGTGGTCCGAGCTGTCTTTTATGCAAATTACAGTCTCCCGAGCTGAATTCTTGAGCTCCCGACCAGGTCTCCCGAGCTTCCGACCAGATCTCCCGAGCTCCCGAGCTAAGTTTCCCGAGCTCCCAATCAAGTCTCCCGAGCTCCCGGGCTGAGTTTCCCGAATTCCCGACCAAGTCTCCTGAGTCCCCGAGCAGAGTTTCCCGAGCTCCCGACCAAGTCTCCCGACCGGGGAAGTTATTGATGTCTGTGCAACGCAGTGTCCTTGAAACAGATTTGTCCTTCTTCGACGGTACTTCGAGGCTCAGATGGGCGTCTGTCTCTCAAGATACAACAGCAGGATCACGGACATAACGGAGCACTCGTTGCTCATGACGAACTGAGAAAGTATCCAAATGCTATCAAAATAGGTCAGGAAGAAAGTGGATGATAATTTATTCTTTCTGTGTTTTTTGCTGCTCTCTGTGTCTTTTGGTGCTCTCGGTATTCAAAACACATAAATTTTACGTAGAAAGTGAAAATAATTTTTTTCTAGATATGGACTAGGAGGAAGTTAAATTTGTAGATAAGAAGTTTTGGATAATTTTTTCGATATTTAACTGTATGAAATAAATATTATTATCTTTCATAGATAATAATAAATCTGCATCTAGGAGAAAGAAAGTCTTAAAATAAAAATATGGACAACGAGAATTTTTTAATGTGAAATCCATCGTAAATGATATGACATCCCAATTATAACGATTCTCGATGGATTCACCATGTCCCTCAGATTATAATTTTGTTCGGGGCAATGGGCCGGAGGCCGCCGTTGGTATTCAAGTGACAATCGAATATATACATAAAAAATATCACATTATTCACGTTGAATTTCTTCTCTGTCGGCATCGTCAAAAATCAAAAAGGCATCGATTCTTTGACTTCAAGTAAACGCTACGTCCTCGCTCCACGTGGAACCACGATCGAGCTGCATGACGTGTCAGACTTTAAATGATACGTGGAAAAAAGAAAAAACATTTACGAAAAATTAGAAATGTAAATTCAATAATAGAAATTATTGATATTTTGTCTTTAATTTTTTAAGAACAAATTAATAAATATAAAAATGGCTTGACGTAATTTATCTCATTTAATCACCCACGATACGAAAGCACGGAGGAAATTAAGAATATCTACTCGTTCCTGGTTCCTGTAAGCTGACTGGCGAGAGACTGGGAATCCGCAGGACAAAATCACGTGAAGCTTCGTCAACGGACGCGGCATCAAGGCAGCTCAGCGAAGGAGCTAACTGAGATAATAAAAAAAATCAAGGTGGAATTTTGGAAAAGAATTAAATATATGATTAATTAACATATTAGAAGCTTTCCGAAAACAGCTAAACGGGAAAATTTTTCATACTGACCCTTAATGTTTAAAACTTCATTCTAACCCTTAATATTCACAGCGGTTTTAAAATGTGCTCCATCATTCTTATCCATATGCCCCCTGTGACTTTCAAATCTATCATTCCATCACCAAAATCACTGACACTTTTTTATTAACGAAGTAAGGGTAAAAATATGAAGTATTCTTTATCATAAAATAATGATATATCAATTTTACAATTATTTTTTATTTTTTTTATTCAAAAACTCCCTAATCATAATAAGTTTAATGTAAGGCGGAGCACTGTAGGCTTCTTCATTTTTTCTCGAGGATCAAATACCGTAGAGAAAGAACCGCAGCTCAGATTTAAGACAGAAGCAAGAAAGAATATGAGAGAGATAGGACCATCTGAATGTTATTTGAGGCCATAGAGAGAGAGAAAAATAATTAGTTCTTTAATATGTTTTAATATTTTAAAAAAATTTCATCTTTTCTCATTCGTATTTGAAATCGACAATGACGAGCTTAATTATTTTTAAAAATAAAATATTAATTTTAAAAATAAATTTTATATAAAATTTAGTTTTTTAACTTTTAATTCAAAAATATTAATTAAATTTTTATATTAAGTTTTAATAATAAAATTGTTGTAATTGATAAAATTGCTAAAATATTTAATCTTTTAATAAAAATTTAATTGATTTTTTATTTAAATTTTTAATTATATTATTTTCTGAATTTTGATTTAAAATATTAGTAATAAATCTATCAGTGCAATTTTTTGAGTTCGAATAAATTCTTTTATTTTTTTCTTATGTTTTGTATATATAAAATAATACTTTTTTAGAAGACATATTTATACTCAAATAATAATAAAAAGGTAATAATAAAAAGGAAAAATACAAGTATGTAATTTTATCAAAAAAAACTTAAAATTAAAGAAAAAATCTTGTTTATACAGTGTAATTTCAATCCGATGATATTTCAAAGTTCGATTATTATCTACACAAATATTATAAAAATAAATAAATATCAAATTTTAAAATATTTTGATATTTAAAAAGATTAGTATTCTACTTTGTATTTTTGTAGAGAAAAAAAATCCTAATTCAAAGATCTTATTTCTTATAGAGAAAAAACGAAAAGAACGAGGAAAAAATATTATTGGTGAAGAAAAAGGACATTTTGTCTTTCGATTGGTCTAGAAGTATTAATTAACTAGGATTTGATCAAGTTGCAAAAAATTAGAAAAAATAAAATGAAAAAGTAATAACATTTCATTTTAGAAGGGAATTCATTTAATTTACTAAGAAAATATAATTAAATGCAAAAGGGAATTAAAGAAAATATAATTAAAAAGGAAGTAAATTAATAAGAAAGTGATAATTGATAACGACATGAATTATAGATTTTATATAATAATAATATTTAATATTTTTATAAAATTAATGGCTTAGGCTCGACCTTGTGAGAGAGGTGAAGATAGTTCGATAAGAATATATGTGAAAAAAAAGATAGTTTGGGGAATTTTTCTCCATTAGTCCGGATCAATTTGGGAATTATAAAATTTCTAGTTTCGCCACCAAATTAAAAATGTTGTAGTCCCGAATTGATGATTACTTTCTCTCTTTCTCTTTCACTTTTCTCGGCGATTTATCTTAATGGTCGGTAGAAAATTTTCATGAGATCGGATCAAACGTCCGAGATTGAAAAAACCTCATTCATCTTATTTCCACTTTTCAACAATTACTTTCCTTTTTCGCACATTTTTTTTCATTGCAAATCCAAACGGTAGCTCTTTCTCAACATCGAGACTTCAAACTCCAAGTGGTGGACCATGTGATTCTGTCCTTGTCCGCCACTTGTTAAATTATAAAAAAAATATATTTTTTCTATGTTTTATTTTTAATTTATTTTTCCAATTAATTTTCAATGATCTTTTTTTATTACAAAGCCAGCAAGCTAGAGATTTTTTTGATGATTTCAAAACTATGAGGGGTCATTTCAAAAAGATGAAAAGGTAAAATAGAATCACCTCTAGATACATAAATAAATAACAATAAATAAGGGAGTAAAGTGAGAGAGAGAGAAATTTCCAACTTTTAAGTGCCTTTTTAATTTAATTTAGTTTAATTTAATTAGGCTCGCTCACTTCACTCTACAACCTCAAAGTTTGCTGGCAGTCGCCGTAATTGCGCGCCCCTCTTTATTTCTTCTTCCTCTTCTTCTCTCTTTCGAGATCTCCATCCGCTTCCTCTCTCACTTGCTTCGCTCGACGCGGTGATCCTGGATCTGCTCCTGCCGCCGCGACCTAGGGTTTTATTATCCCACCCCGCCGGAGCTTCCTTCTCCTCTTCCTCCAGCGGCGCCGCTGGAGCGCGGCCATTTCGGCCACCTGGAATGGCGAAACAGGAGCGCTTCTGATGAGTTGAGATGTCGGGGTTTCTGATGCTGTTGATTTCGCTGCTCCGTTTGGCTTCGAATCACACTGGTACGCACCTCCGCACTCTTTACTTTCCGGCAGTTTGTGCGAGATCGCGCCTTTTTTGGCAGATGACGCGGTTTATTTAGTTCTCGTAAGGTTTGTTTTTTTGTCGGCAGCTGGGGTTTGGCTCTTTTTCGGCTTCCGGTTGGATGGGTGACCTCTCGCTTCGCTAAATTTGTTATTTTGGGAGTTTTAGTTGATGGGCATAAGTTGCATTATCTCAATGTGAAGTTATATATGGAACCTTGAGAGTGGAATGTTGCATCTCTGATTTCTTCAAACTGGTTGATGCTTTCATGGGATAGCTGATGCATCCAAATTTGTTGCGTCGGCATCTCTACGATTTACGTGATAGTGTTTTTATTTTTGTACCTCAGTGAAAAGTAGTTTCAGAAAACTACTGTGTCTTGTTGACTCGTTGCTTCATCAGCATCACTCGTGTAGTCTTTCTGAGTTTGAAACTTGAGGTCACGCTTGCTGTTTTAACATAACTGGCTTGTTTGAATTTAGAGGACTGACATTTATGCTCTCTTAAATCACATAAAACGCTGCTTATTGCTGGTTAAAGGTATTACAACCATTGTAGGAAAAGAAAGGGCAATATTTGATCGTTTGAAAAATTATAAAATACTCTCTCTCTCTCTCTCTCTCTCAAATTCTTGTTAGTTTCTGCATGCATTATTGCGGGCTAGTAGAGCATAGGGATTAGAATCTGCACTTACCATTCTCCTGAATTTTGTACTTTTGAGAAAGGGTAGCGTACTCCAGCAAAATCGCCTGAATTCTTATTAATGTTCCCCTCACCATTCGTCTCAATTTCAAAGGTCATCCAAGGCCGGAGTCCAAATCATCATCAGTTGGTCACCTGCAAGGGTTACAGCCTAAAAGACAAGAATTGTAGATTGCAACATTAATCCCAAAATGTGATTTTCCCTATTTCCATCCGCTTTTCAGTGATAGAGTGTTTGATGTTAAACATGATAACAATTAAGCTCATTGTGCAGCAAATATTTTTGGTTTATCGTGTTTTTTATCCCCATCACGTCCATTTAATGGATTCTTCTTTCATTTGTATTACCATTGGCACACATAGGTATACATTATTTTATCCATGCCCATGTATATTTAATTGACTATTTTTAAAAAATTTCTATTTGTATGGCCACATTCACTACAAAAGCAATCGCTACAATTTCCAAGTTACTTGTGCAGGAATGCATATAGCAATAAATCAGGTAATATCTCCAAGAAACTCACTCAAACCATGGAATTTAACACCTTTAGGGCCTGCGCCTTCCCCAGTTGTCTCTCGTAAACATCATGGTAATCTACATTTTGATTTTTAAAATACCTATCGTCTTCTTGGATTTTGAAAAAGCAAACTATATTTGATCATCCCAGGTTCCCATGTGAGACATCATTGGTCAAAACACCATAGAAGTTTGCCTCCTGCTCCCTCACCAACCTCGGTGACACCAGAACAATCTCAGGGTGTGGTTTGTTTTGCTTCAACAAAACTTGTGATATTTTAGTTAACTATGTCATTGATGGCGCATACAATCAAGAAGCTAGCTAGCATGATTAACCTTTTACATTTTATTATTACTTTTCAAACAGGTTGTGATGAAATATCTTGCTCAGAGCCACTCACTTCAACCCCAATTGGTTCACCCTGTGGATGTGTCTACCCTATGCAAGTTGGAATTGATCTGGGCGTAGCACCATTTGAGCTATTCTCTAGAATTGCAGAGCTTGAAGTTGAAGTTGCAGCTGGCACATTTTTAAAACAAAGTCAAGTGAGAATAATGGGTGCCACTGCCAGCATTAAGGACCCAGAAAAAACAACAGTTAGCATTGATCTAGTGCCTCTAGGCGAGAAGTTTGATAAGACATCTGCATTGCTGACTTACCAAAGATTTTGGCAAAAGAAAGTGCCAGTAAACATGTCTCTTTTTGGTGAGTATGATGTGCTATATGTTCGTTATCCAGGTAATGCCATGCTCCTATTTTGGATATGTTATGAACATGTCAACTTTGTAGTGCACTAACAATCTGGGAACACCATCCAGGACTTCCTTCTCCACCACCCTCATTTAGTGAGTCATTGGGTCCAAGTGGTGTTGGAGGTCATCAAGATGCAATCACAGCAAATATATTAACGCACAAGAAGCAGAAATTTAAAGGAAGAATAGTCGTCATAATTGTGTTGTCTTCATTCATACTTATGCTGATATGCTCTGGTGTTGTGTGCATGATTTTGAGATTAAAGAAGCTTGGCAGATCTTCTAGTTCGGTCGGGCCTACATGTACTTCCTCAGTAATCCGTAAAACAGGTAGCAACAAATTATTGAATCATTATTTAGTTAGTCCATCCATTACAGCCCATTATGCATGTTTGTTGTTACATTTATCCATGTGAGCTAATGCCACTGAGAAGAGACTTAAACTGGTAAAGAATCAGCTTTCCTACTATCAAATGCTACAAAAATGAAGACCAATCATTCAATTGACAAAATTTCCTTGTTTCTTTCGTTGGTACAATCTAACAGAAAAAATCCAGCTAATCCTCGCTCAAGCAATTCATCCCAAGTTAGCTTCTTCACTTCTTGTTTATTACACTTCTTGTTTCTTTAAATAACACAATGTTAGTAAAATCTTAACTGGAGCACTTCTGATGCTGTAGATTGCACATAAACAACTCCCAATTCCCCAAAGTTCACTTCCTTTTCACCACTCAACTTTCAAAATCTCAGAACTTGATGTAGAAAGAGACCTTAAAAAGAATATATATATATCAACTACTTTGCCTGTTTACACATTCAACTATTGTAACATGTGACTGAATCTTATGCTGTACCAGTCGTCTTAAACAATGGGCAATAAAGAGAGCTTTTTTTTTAATCTTGGTTTGACGATCCTACTAGTCTTAGCATTGCACATGCCAGTCACAAAATTCATATTTATGTCATAACTTTGTCACAACTCCAATTTTCTTGGTCTGATTATACCAGTCTTGTCTGCTATTCCTAACATTGCACATGCCATAGTCCAGTTTCATATTTATGTGTCACAACTTTGTCAAGCACCATACCTGTAGTTAATTTAAAACCTTCTGTTTTAAGTAGTCAGAACTTAGAAGTGTACTTCCTATGAGATCAGAAAGTATGGTAATTATATTGATGTTTTGGTCTAGAGATTCATAAACAGTTAGTTTATATCACTAACAAGAAAAACTTCACATAAATTTCATGACAGCATAAGATCTATACCGCAGACACTAAATATTTAGCATGCATGACTTTTTTCCGTTGTGTATACCTAATCAGTTATCAAGGACGAATATCCTGCAGTTAGATGATTCATAATCAGCACACCAATTGTTCTGTTTTCTGTATAGCACATCTATATGGTGACATCTTCACTTCCTTTTCTTTTCCATTGTTTTTTAGGTTCTTATGAATTCTTCCCTCTGCATTATTTTCATTAAGCATTTTCTCTCTGCATTCCTTCTGTTCACAACTTGAATGTCTTAGTGTAAAAAATACGTATAACAAGTTGATTCAATTGCACAGATGGATCTTAATGTTTACTAATTGCTTATCTGTTGATGTTTGTATATGGTTTCTCAACCACTGTATTATCATTTATTTACATGATTCCTTATCCATACATGCATTTTGTTGCCCATTTTGATGCAATTCTATCTTTTTGTTCTTTGAACTCAAAGACTGTTTGCAGTTTGCACTTCAATCGCATTGTAAGTTCAGAGCCTTGATCGTTTATAGGATTACATATTGTGTCTGTCTACTTGTGAGCTTTGCTCGATGACTTTCATTAAATTGGCCTTTCTCTGAATTCAATGTGCCTTCATGCAGGCAATAGATCCATATTATCAAGTAGTTTAGCCAGCTCCATGTCGATGTCCTTTGTTTCCACCATGCCTACTTGCCCACCTTCAGTGAGAACATTGTCAGTATCCGAGCTCGAGAAGGCTACAGACAAGTTCAGTTCTAGGAAGATTTTGGGAAAAGGTGGATTTGGGCGGGTTTACCATGGTGTTATGGATGATGGTACTGAGGTTGCTGTTAAGTTGCTTACTAAGGGGGACCAAAGTGGCGATCGGGAATTTATTGCTGAAGTAGAAACACTTAGCCGGTTGCACCATCGTAATCTTGTCAAGTTGATTGGTATATGCATCGAAGACAGAATCCGGTGTTTGGTATATGAATTTGTTCGAAATGGAAGTGTTGAGTCCCATCTTCACGGTATGTATCTTCTAGTTTATCTGTGGAATTATAACTGCTCCAGATTGCTGTTTTTTTAATATGTATACTGCTTCCTGGAATTTCAGGACCTGATAAAATGAAGCAACCTCTTGACTGGGACTCGCGGATGAAAATTGCTCTTGGTGCGGCAAGAGGACTAGCTTATCTACACGAGGATTCCAACCCTTGTGTCATACACCGCGATTTCAAGGCCAGCAATATCCTACTCGAGGATGATTTTACCCCCAAGGTTTCAGATTTTGGGTTGGCTAGGGAAGCATCATCAGCAGTCCATCACATTTCTACCCAGGTCATGGGTACCTTCGGGTAATGTTCTATTCTCGCGCACGAACACTCTCGACACCAATCATGATACATGAACATACTCGGGAACAATTCCCTTACTTTCTTGCTACTAGCATTTTGTTCATTTTCTCATCGCAAACGTTTTATTTGTTGTAGTCATGTCGCCATTTACACATCTTGATACTTTTTCTTCTGTGAAACACAAACCTACTGGTTAGTTAAGAAAGATGATGACCATGCAGGTATGTTGCGCCAGAATACGCTATGACTGGACATCTTCTGGTTAAAAGTGATGTTTACAGCTATGGAGTCGTCTTGCTGGAGCTTTTATCAGGTAGGAAGCCAGTATACATATCTCAGCCCCAAGGTCCAGAGAACCTCGTCGCATGGGCTCGCCCTTTGCTTACTACTACAGAAGGGTTGGAGCAATTAGTCGATCCTTTGTTATGTGGAAAATACAACTTCGACAATATGGCGAAAGTAGCAGCGATCGCATCAATGTGCGTCCGCACAGAGGCATCGCAAAGGCCATTCATGGGTGAAGTGGTACAAGCATTGAAGCTCATATGCAACGATAAGGATGAAGCCTGCGATAATTCTGTCAGCCACAGGGAAGAGTCACTGGGCACAGACTGTGACTTCAAGGGCGACTTCGACAGCGAAAGCAGTTGGTGGAACGGCACTACTACACCGTGCTTGACATACGGCGGAGCTACTTCTTTCTTGACCATGGAGTATAGCTCGGGACCTGTGGAAGAAATCCAGGGACCCCATTCAGCATCGAATATGATCAGCGGGTTAGAAGGCTTGGTCAGGCCGAACAGATCGGGACCTTTGAGAACGAAGAGGATGAAGCAACCATTTCACAGATTGAGAGGGAGCATGAGCGGCCATGGTTATCGTTCCGGCTCTTGAGTTCGAGTTGTGCCGGAGGAAATGCTCATTCCTCTATCATTTTTCCTTGTACAGTATCTAAAGGCCTCATCTATTCACAAGTCATAGCATGATTTGCCATTCCCAACATACCGATTTGTTTGTCATCGTCGCACCAAAAGCTTGTCTAATGTTATACACGATCTACTGAGTTTCGCTTTACTAGTGATCTTGTTACCTTCTACAAATTTAACTTGTTATCAGAAATTTGCATCTGATAGACTTGTGGTTAGGTTATGTAGTGATCTATCAACTAGTCCTGGAGTTGGAAGGTTGGTCAGCAGGGTTCTTCTAAGTACAATTGCAATTGTATTGTAAAAAATCTTGTTACAATCCAGTCGACGACGAACTACGCAATCTTATCCCGAGTTTCACAACTCATACTTAAGATCTTTACAGCTTCAACTAATATGAGGTTCCAACGACGAATTGTACATAGTCTTATTATACACTGCAAAGGACTGTGATTTCTAAATCACAAGGCAACAAATGTAATGATGCAGCAAGGCTTCCTTTCAATATTGTGAAAACTAATTAATAGTTAAAAATATTTTGAATGAAGAAATTAAAGTAAAATTAATTTATTTTTAAAACTTTAACATATGAATCATTTAAAAAGGAATAATATATATAAATATCAAAGATAATAACTATAAATAATGTCATCAATATATAATTTTAAAAAATATTTAAATAGCAAATAAAATAATGTGATCACGTTGAATCTTTGAAAATTTTTAAAACTATTCACAAAACTTTATATCGAATTTAGCACACGATCTTTTAAGCTCATTTTATTTTACTTTCATATCAAGCTAAATATCAAATTGTTATGCTTTCTAAATCATGCGTAAGAACTCTTCCTATTATGAATCATACAGGAAAGGGAGCCAAGAACGAGAAGAAATCAAAGAATGGAATGCGATTCGAATCTTGAATGGGACCAATATCTTGAACAATCAATCAGTTCAAGAACATTACGATTCTGTAGCAGGAAGTTAAAACAGCAAAAAAAACTAAAGCAGCAAAGGGAAGTGCATTTAGTGAAGCTTCCAAATATTATCAGAAAGTTGAGACATCAAGCAAGATGAAACAGTAATCGGAACTACATTTCGAAAAAAGTCTAGCTGAAAATTATAAGGTGCGAGCGATCGATCGACTTCGGAAAACAAAATCATAAATTTTAAGTTGCTAAAGTAGTAATCGTTCTCCAACCATGCGGATTTAGGGAAAGCGAACTCACAGCTAGAAGGATGCAACGCAACCTCATGGCCTGCGGCCGTAGCCGGCACCACCACCAGGGCGCGACGGGAAGGCGGGTGGCGCAGGGGCATCCGCCTGCTTCTCGACGCCGGGGAGGTCCGGCATGCCGAGCGACGCGAGCATGTCGAGGGTCTCCTTGTCGACCTCGATGTGGTCGACCTTGATGGCGGACTCGTCCGGCACGAAATCCATGCGGCGCTCGCGCTCCTCCTCCTGGAGCTTGAGGGAGATGCCACGGACGGGGCCGCGCTGGATCCGGCGCATCAGGTGGGTGCTGAACCCGGCAATCTTGTTGCGGAGCCGCTTGGAGGGGATGATGGCCACCTCCTCCAGGATTTTCTTGTTGGTGTGGAAGTCGAGGGTCATCCTCGAGTAGTAGCGCTCGATGACTTGTCGGGAGGACTTCTTCACCGTCTTAGTCCGGACGCGGCCCATCTCGCCGACAGCTCTTCTGCTCCTCCGGCGGGATCAGGGTTCTCGGTCGCGTTCTTGGTCGCGCCGCTTTGGACCCGTATCGAGTTGATATATAGTTCAGGAGCGGCGTGTTTAGGGTTTCTAACGGCGTTAGGTAGTCGCTCCGTCACCATGCTTGCCGGTTCGTGCTTCGGTTTACAAACCAAACCGAGTCGGTTGAGATTAACCCGGACAGGACCTCTTCTTCCTCCTTTTGACCATTATGGTACCAAATTAAACCGGAGCAGGTGGCGGTGGCGGTGGCGGTGGCGGTGGCGGAGATGGAGAACTCGACGCAAGAACCGCCGGTCAGACCCAACGTCTTCACCCTCGACTCCTCTCACCCAGTCTACGCCATGGCCTTCTCACCTCCCCCCGCCTGGCCCTTGGATCCTTCATCGAGGACTACGCCAACCGCGTCGACGTGGTCGGTTTCGACGAGGACGCTCTCTCCTTCATCCCAGACCCCGCCCTCTCCTTCGACCAACCCCTCCCCCTACTCGCCTCCACCTCCGGCCCCCTCCGCCTCTGGGGTCTCGGCCCCGACTCCTCCGACCTCTGGTCCCTAGCTCCTCGACAACGCAAAGTCCCGCGCCTACTGCGCCCATCTCACCTCCTTCGACTGGAACGACGTCGAGCCCCGCCGCGGCGGTAACTCCTCCATCGACACCACCCACGCCATCTGGGACGTCGCCGCGGCTCCATCGAGACACAACTCAACGCCCGCGACAAGGAAGTCTACGACATCGCCTGGGGCGAGGCCGGCGTCTTCGCCTCCGTCTCCACAGATGGATCCGTCCGCATCTTCGACCTCCGCGACAAGGAGCACTCCACCATTTTTTCGGAGAGCCCTCGACGGCTCGACCCGACACCCCCCTTCTCCGTTTCGCTTGGAACAAGGTCGACCGCTGCTACATGGCCGTCACCGCATTGGACGGCGACCGTCGTCCGCTCGACGTACGATTAATCCTGGGGGTTTACTACTTTCCTTCATACATGATAAGCAGGGGCGGCGGATCCAGACAAAACTTTTAAAGGGTACTCAATGAAAGAACTTAAAAAAAATTACATGCTATCAAATAATGCTATCAAATAAAGATATCAAACGCTATCAAATAAAGATATCAAACGATAAAAGTACTGAATTGATAATGATAATGATACAGATATAAAAGTATGTGCATACCAATAAAATAACTATTTTTTGACACTTAAACTATCCGTATCAGGTTTGGATATACAAACAAGAGGAGGCAACTGTATCCTACGAGTGTCATCTGTTGAAAATGTTGTAAAATTTGTTCATTTTCAATTGTGCCAAAAATATCCTTCTCGATATATACTACCAAACTGTCATTCATCCACTCATCTCCCATCCTATTACGCAAATCAGTCTTGATAATTTTCATCGCAGAAAAAACCCTTTCAACAGAAGCAGTTACAACTGGTAAAACCAATGCTAACTCGATCAAACGATATACCAATGAAAAAGTCATATTCTTGCCAGTTTCAACCATCTTTATAGCAAGACTTCCCAAATCTTCAATCATAGAAAATTCACCTCGTACATTTTGAATGTAAGACTCAAGTTGATCCTCAAGTATTATACGATCAGTCAATGAAAAGTCCTCCGGATAAAGTTCAGCAAGGCGGAGTAGCTTACTAATATCAAATTGAGAAAAAGAGTCCTTCGGATCTAAGCAAGCAATGCAAGTAAGTAACTCCGTACTTGATTCTGAAAAACGATTATTCATCTCTTGAACCATCATATCAAGAACCTAATATTGTAAAAATAAACAGTGAATAAAAAAACACTATTAGAAAATTAAAATTTAGTAAAATATTTAGAAATATTACCTCACAAAAAATTTCAACACGATAGTGATGAAAATTAGTAATCATTTGCCCATTACGTCTGCTACGACCACGAGTTCTCATATTTTCTTCCATATTCGGTATTGGGATCATATGATGACTACAAAATTTGTTGATGATATCCAAAAAATTCTCCCAGCCTTCTTCTCTTAATTTTTGTAATCGAACTTTCATCGTCTTGATCAAACTGACAGCCAGTACAATGTTTTGATCCTTTTGTTGTAAGGCAAGAGACAGTTCATTTGTGATTCCCAATAAAGATTTCATCAAATGCATCACAAATACAAATTCATAACTCTCCATCTTATCAATCAAACTGGCGGTGATACCACTATTATCATCATTAGTACCATCATCATACACATTTTCAAGCACTTGTAAAACAGAAGTCCATGTAGACATCAAACGGACAATAGTCATGTAATGTGAACCCCAACGAGTATCCCCTGGTCGTTTTAAACTGATTTCCTGATTTTTCCCTTTTCCACTAACAATATCTCCTTTCTCCAAACATTCTACAAGTCTATCATGTTCAAGTTGTCTAAACTTGTCTTTTCTTTTACATGAAGCGCCCGTAATATTCACAATCATAGTAACATATTAGAAGAAATCACTTATAATTCGATTGCTTTTAGCAACTGCAACAACAACTAATTGAAGTTGGTGAGCAAAACAATGGACATACATTGCAGATGAATTTTCCTTCAATATAAGAGCCTTCAATCCATTATACTCACCTCGCATATTTGAAGCCCCGTCGTATCCTTGACCTCTCAATCTTGATAATGACAACTTATGTTTTGCAAATAATTCATCAATAGCCTTCTTCAAAGAAATAGCAGAAGTATCAGACACATGCACAATAGCAAGAAATCTTTCAATGACACATCCATGTTTGTTCACGTATCTTAAAACAACACCCATTTGCTCTTTGACTGAAATGTCTCGACACTCATCAACCATTAGAGAAAATATGTTGTCTTTAATATCATTAAGAATGGCATTTGTGACTTCAGCTGCGCAAGCCCGTGTTAAATCCTTTTGAATTGTTGGAGACTTCATTTGATTGTTTCCAGGGGCATTCTCGTTCATTGTCTTGGCAACCTCGTCATTTCTTTGGATATACCACTCAATCAATTCAAGAAAGTTACCTTTATTTGAGGAACTCGATGATTCATCATGTCCACGGAAAGACAAACCTTGTTTCAAAAGAAAGCGTGTAACATCCAAAGTTGCCGTTAATCGAGTGCGATATGCAACCTCCATTCCATGCCCCTGTGCTTGTAGCAAATGTGACACACTTTGTCGTTGATTTTGAAAAGCCTCAAACTGTGTTCTTGCATCATCGTGAGCACTAGCTACACCACCAACATGCGTATTAAATACTTCCATTGCTTTTCTCCAATTATTCATTCCTGAATTTGTAAATGCATCATCTCCAACTCGACATCCTCTGTGAGAATTTTTAAAGAGATAGCACCAAAAACAAAAAGCTGCATCTTTAGATATGTTATACTCTAACCATGAAAATTTTTTAAACCAAGTAACTTGAAAACTTCTACGCTCTTTACCAAATTGTCTTTGGGGATAGCTATGACCAAATGGTTGACAAGGTCTTCTAATCAAATATTCTCTTCGAATCTGATCTCTAATAGAAATAGCAAATTCATCAATTGGTTTGCGTAGCCCTAGGTCACTAACAACATCATCCGGATTGAATTCAATGCGAGAATGCTTTTTCTTACTATTTTCTTCATTAGAACTCTTAGAAGACTCAACACTTCGTTTTAAAAATTTCTCCATAACCTATGTCAATTCATCAAAATTATTAATTTAAGCAATCAACGTAACAATTGTAGTACTACCAAGTATAAATTATAAAATAAGGAATCAAATGAAATAAGGAACATGATTTCATACTATATTAATCCCGCCGACTAAGAAAATGAAATCTTTAGATGAAGTCCTTCACGGATATGAGCAACCAAACAAATAAATAAATAAATCAAACCTTATCCACCGGCGTAGCAACCAACACAATCTGAATATGCTCTCCTTCTTCCTCCTCGGGCCCTCGGCTGTCGTCGACCGTCGTCACCGTGGCAAATCAAACCTTATTCACGAGCGTAGCCAACGCCCAACAACACAATCCGAATCTGCTCTCTTTCTTCCTCCTCGGCTGTCGTCACCGTCGTTGCCGCGTTGTCGTGTCGGCGTCAACGGAACAAAGCTTTTGATTTTAAGAGATGATAAGGAGGTTTTGCCTCTTGCGATTTGTAAATGACAAGAGGGTTAAAGATTTTGGTTTGAAGAGAAAATAAAGAGGAGGAGGAATTGTCTTGTGAGTTGTGAAGATAAAAGAATCAGATTCATGATCGAAAGAAAAAAAAGAGTTCGCTAGGTTTTAATGTCAATTTTACAAAAAACTCTAACAAGTTTAAAAAGTCATGATATGCCTTTATTTTTTAATATAAAAACTATGTATTAATTAATTGAAAACAAGGGGGTGCTTGAGCACACGCTCGCACCCCCTTGAATCCGCCACTGATGATAAGTGCATCAATTTTGATCTTACGAGGGCACTGTGAGACCAAGATTTGCATATTAAAAGACAATCCAAAAAATAAATAAATTGATAACACAAGTGATCTCGTCCTTGGTGGCAAAAATGCAATTTGCTCACCCTCAGCGACTCCGCCAATCCGTCTCAGGGTCAACACGGAGAAAATAGATCACGGGGGCTACTAGCCCAGATGTTGTGGCTAGCGCGTGGGGAAGATGTACATACTGGCTTTGTCAGGATTTGACTCCAGACCTCTTGATGGCAAGACTCATACACTAACTATCAGTCCATCTCGTGGGGACTAAGTGATCTTATCCTTGAACTATATAAAGATAGTGGGTTATCAATACGAATCAATAAAGTAATAATATGAATTCGTCCAAGATTTAAAGCTATGCTGAAATGATCATTAAAATAATTTTAAGAAACTCTGAGAAGAAAGTCAAAGAAAAGGTCAGGAACAAGATCGGAGATTTCCGACGAAGATATTCTGATGCTCAAGTCAAACAAAGAGAAATGGAATAGTAAAAGAATTAGAACATCAACATATTTATACTGTGGAAGAGGAACTCTTATATATATGTGCACCTTCGATGATCATCTACTGTCAAATGTCACATCAATTATAATAGAAATGTTATATCAGGGATTGACCTGTAAGTGATGAGGTTAACAATAATCTGAGCAGGTTAGTATATAGCCATTGGGCCACTGAACAATCATGTATTAGGACTGTAGACTCACTGAACAACTATCCTATCTGGGAAGCATGTCAGTTTTTAAGGAAGTAGTAGGCGATGTCAATCTTGTTTAATCAAGGTAATGGGCAACGACCCTTCATGACGCTCACCTGGAGGTCCAAGAAAGAAACCACCAAGGAGAAGGTCCAATTTGGCCCAATAGGATAGTTGGGTTGACTAGACTTCAACTCAAGTATTTGAAGTGGTCCAAGAAGAGGAGTGTGTCAGCCGATCGACAATATATATATGAGCAGACTCTGCCGATCGAGGATGTCTGAGTATATGTAAAAGTATTGAGGTCAATGCATTGGTCGAATAGTCCACCAATCAACCGTTAAGTGTGAAAGGTCAAATGGCCATAGGGAGTGACACGCCGCTCAGCTATATTACATGCTGCTTGGCATGTGGAGTGACGTGCTAATCGACCATGTGAAGTAACGTGTCGATCGACCGTATGGACAATCCGTCGATCTACGAGAATCCTAACAACTTTGCTCCACGTTATTGTTTGACCGACTGATCTAGCTTTCGTACTGTTAATAGTTTACTATTCTTGGAATCCCTACACATGTCCTTTAGTAGGTCAACGTCAATCATTTAACTAGAATTATCCTACGTAGTTGAGGGACCCAAAACTTCCTTGTATCATCAAGCAAAATACAATACGGGAAGATATCATTTTGTAAAATGTTTTTTTTCACCGAAAAGGAATGCCCAGGATACAAAACTACCTTCTATAACATCCTTCCAAATCTGTAAATATTAGGGTCGGATATCATTAATCTTTTCCAAGGATTTTTTTAATAATAAACATAAAATGTGATTTCTAATTTGATATATAGCATGTAATAAATGGTTTTTATTTTTTTATATTATAGAAATATCATCAGTAATATATAAGAAATAATTTGTATAAGACATCTTCATAAATCATATTTCATCTAATCAGTTTGATTCACAGAGTCACTCATCTTCCTACCGGAATTACCCAACAGCTCGACCAAGTTGTTAAGCTCATCCTATTTTGTGGTTCACTTGACTCATTCTATTGGCTGGTTGTGTGCCGTGCCCTATCTCGTGGGCTTATTTTCGTCCACCAAACCCCTAGGTCAGTTAGCCAACTTAGCTGCCAAGACCCCTCAAACCAAATCCATTAAGTCCTCTCAACTCATCAACTTGTGCCTTGTTCCCTTAGCCAATTTACCCCACTTAACATATCCATTTCACTTAGACTACCAATCGCCAATCAAACTCATCTAGTTTAACTTGTCCAATCTGTTCTTCCTAATTACTTCATTTAGTCAGTCCAAAGTTAAAATTGCACCTATTAAAAAAAAATCCAACATATTTAAGACGTTGAATAAATACTCCAGTAAAATTTAATTCTTGTTGTTGTAGTCTATTCAATTTACTTTACCTACTTGACTCAACTCCACTGTATCTCCGAATCCATCAGGCTGAGGAAATATATGTTTCTTGGAGAGTGATATTCTTGGATGATGGAAAGAAAATGTGCGACAAGATAATCAGAACGATAAAATTGACAATAAGATATCTGATAAACAGGCTGGAGTTGAAGAGGTATTAGGATTGAAGGAACATACTCGAGCATTAGGATTTGATAGTGATGATGATGATGTTGAACCTTCAGGGATTCATAAAAGTTCTTCATCACTTGAACCTGGTGATGAGCAGTGAGTCAACATACGTGGTGAAGATCAAAGCCTGACATAGATTTACTTGCCTGTAGCTGTTGAGAAAATATACATACATTTAGAAGCAAGATTAGCAGTGAATAAATGAACGTCTTGATGTTGTTCTAACACAATATTAGCTGTGAACGCATCCCTACAAACTGTGAACACATAATGGGCAAATGCATTCAAAATTGCATCCGAATACACAAACTAAACGATCCAAATAGAGGAATGAATTGATTCACGCCAAGCACATGGCAGCAAGTTCAGTCGAGCCATCTAGTAACACCATCTTCGTTTAGAGTTGCAAGGATCTCAATGCTTACGTCCAAGATAGCCTGCACAATCCAAAATTAGTAAGACTATACCCTTAGACAAGCCAAAAATGTAACAAGGGGCATTCAATTCCCAATCAATCAATCAGGGAAAAAAAGGATTATTTCATCTTAGTCTAATAAATCAAAGCTATGTTTAGTGAACTGGTAAGAGAATGAAATAAATAAGTGAAAAGGATCCAATTTATTTCATTCTTTTATTGCAATAGAATGGTATCATTATGTGAATGATTTGTCTATATTCAACTCGTTCAACTCATTTAATTTTTTCCGCAGATATACTTAGTATGTCTGGTTCTTACAATTCACTCAACCCCATCTACTCAGTCCACTGAGTTGGCTTAACTCGCTTGAGTAGTCAATTTGTTGGGCTCACCAATCAATTCGGTCTGTTCAGCCCACTTTGCAGTCTGATCCAACGCACTTCGCTCATCTAGTCTGTATGACTCCCTCGATCCGCTCATCAATTTGACTAGCCCAGATTGATAAGCCCACTAGCCCAACTGCCTCACTTGATTTGTTCGGCCCATCCAACCCACCCATTCAGTTCAAGCCGTTTCAATCTTCTATCCGCTTGATCCAATAAGTTCATCAGCCCGTCCACTCTGCTTGCCCTGATAAATCTGCCACTCTATCCAATCCACAGAGCCCACCTAGTCCATTCAACTCAACCAGTCTAAGCTTGCTTTTTTCAATCTATATCTTATCTATAGGACAGTCAGGTGCACGAGGCTCCCGCAGAGCCCACCTAGTCCATTCAACTCAACCGGTCTAAGCTTGCTTTTTTCAATCTATATCTTATCTATAGGACAGTCTAGTGCACAAAGCTCCGCCAATGCGGGAGCCTTACCTGCTTTGCAAGAGATTGTTTCCAAAACTTGAACCTGAGGTCATATGACAACAAGTTTACCATTGCGCCAATGCTCCCCTTTAATCTATATCTTATCTATCTTCATTTTAAATCTAAAAATAATAAATAAAATTATATTTAGGAGAGAAACAAAACGTTCCATATCTTGAACTACGGAAATGATCATGTCATCAAAAATTGTCCATCTGAAAATTGAAGTTGATTCCCATTCCATTCCATTTGCTCTATAATTTCATTCCACCCTAGCAAACATGACAAAAGGTACTTTCCTTTTAGAGATCAAGGAGAAAGGGAAAAAAGGATGAAATAAAATGGACTTAACTATTAGCAGTAAATTGATATGTTTAAATTTGGAAAGGGAAGTGAAAACAATGATATACTTTGGGGAAAGTGATGTGAAACATCCATTGTTATGCACATGTCTCACGTAACTATAAAAGCAATAGCTACAGTCTACAGATAGATCAATCACAAGTGTATTTTGCTCTCGTTCACAAAGATAAGAGAAAATCACATACCAATGGGTTTCTATTATTGACAAGCTTGCACTGATCAAGAACTGAACCTTCCAGCGTCCAACTCTCCCTCTCTTCAAAACTATGGCTCGCAAATATAAATTCCATTTTTCTGTTGATCTGACAGCAGAAACATGATAAATAGAAATTAAAGCTAGTGGAAGTATTATGTACCAGAAGTAATAAGGATTACCATTGTTACAGATTCACTGACAAGCTAACTTGAGCATAGTGCACCGGACATGGTGCCAATAAAGAGAAGTAATTTTCTTTTAAAAAAAAACATAGTTCACATAGTTAGTAATATTAAGTTCTAATAAATTTAGAACTACTGTAATTAGATTTAAGTTTAATCAGTATACATACGATGAGGATCCAATTAAGTTTTTTGTTCCAAGTTAACAATTTGTTGCTATAATGGCAAAGCATACCATACCAGATCTAAACTTCAATGTGGATGCATTGGGTCACAACCAAAAGCCACATTTTCATGCTTCTCTTACTTTGGTTGACTTTTATGGATCCATGCAAAAACCACTTATCAAAACGTGAAGAACAACAGAATGTGAGCAACAGCCTTGTTCTGATAACTAAATTCAATCATTAGATTTAATTTACTAAAGAAATCTATTCAGATTCTGGCATTAGTGACGACAGCAGAATGATCACACCATGAATCCCGAGGTTGGTAATATGGATCTTATTCAGTCACTGAAATATATATTAAGATTATATCAACTGAAGTACTAAGATTATTTTTATTTAAGTAGAAATTCTCTCAATTATAGATGTCAATTGTTCATTCCGTTTTTCCTTGCAAGCCTGAGCATCCATCTAAAAAATAACATACAAAGATGAGACTGCTCATATTGATATAAACTAGGGAAAAAATAATCGGAAACAAGAAAATTTGTAATATCATATAATCAAAATCTTCCCGTATAAAAAAAATAAACATTTAAGAAAGTACAGAAAGAACACTGCAGATATATGGATTATTGTAGCTGAACATTTAAGAAAGTGCAGAAAGAACACTGCCAATATGTGGATTATTGTAGCTGACTACTGAAGCATGGTGACCACTAAAGCAATTACTTGTAGATGAAACTTGATTGGTTATGACATAATAGATACATCGTAAGTGCTGAATTAGAATTGAAATAGACCTTGGTGTACCAAAAGCAGAATATTCCCTGACTAGAATATCTTAGCTAAAATGCTAGGACTCCAGAATTAAGAGATGAGTACAATGAAAATTAGAATAAAAAAGAACCTACAGGGATTGACAGAGGTGTGTGTATGACAGGTACTGCAATGTCTAACAATATTATGGTGGAACAATAACACTAGTTCAGTAGTTGGATACAATATTCCTAAAAGTTAGGCACAATCACCTGCAACAGTTTACCGCCAGCAGCAAAAGATCGCAATCCAAGTACTTCCTGGATAAATAACAGCTGGTAAGCTGGATATGTTTTTCTTATCAAGAAAGGAGAAAGGTTGCACATAAATACATTAAAAAAAATATTTTACATTCCGATAAATACCTTTCCTTTAAACGTAACAATAAATTGTGCTGCAGGGTCCCTTTTTGTGACACTAGTAGTTGTATCAAGGAACCAGCCACCACCAGGAATTCTTTGTCTAGCCACAAAAAATCCTGAATCACCTCTTGCATGCAAGGCCACAATAAACCCCTCTTTCAGCTGATTAGCTGATTTATCACCAAGATCGGTAATTAATGCAACTTTTTTCCCCGGCTTTGCTTCCATTACTGGTTCAAAAAGACACATTTGCTTGATTTTAGGATCCTCAGGAGAAGCAAACCTAGAACTGGAACTTAATACTTGATCTCTTCCGCTTATAGCTGTGTCATCATCTCTACGCGAGATGTATTTACTATCACTTTCCGCTGCTGAAAATTCATCTGACTTCTGCTGTGATCTGCGGTGAGCAGGCCTCTTCTTACCTTTCCTGCCAGATTTACTACGCTTTCCTTCTGGCCTATGACCAGAATTATGAGATGTACCTGAACCTTGAGCTTCATTCAATTTATGGAGACTTCTTGTCTTAGCATACTCTGAACTCAAATGGCTCTCATCTGTCTGTGGCTCTTGATTCTGAACCTGCAAAGGACTTTCTTCTACATGTTTCTTGGACTGCTCTTCTTCATATCCTATTTCACTTATTTCATCTTCATCAGATACAGCAATTTCTGGCACAACTCCATCAAAGAGAAAAGATTGTAATATGGTGATTGCTTTCTCTCTTATCTCCATCCAAACTTCTTCACTGTAATCAGCACTGCGAGGAAGAATCAATACATTTGGCATTTCTCTTACCTGAAATTGTATTTGAACTTACTCATTAGTTGTTGTCATGCCTAATGAGGAGTTACTGCCAACCCCAAAAATTGTTTTATAAGATAGATGCTCTTATTTGAGTATAAATTTGATTATACTAATAGAGGTAAAAGGTAGAATAATTCAACTTAGGTTGTTTCCATTCCCCTACCAAGAAAGATAGAATTTTTTCTTAAAAGAGAAAACCTTCCAAATCCCTTCAATTTTATATCCATCATTTTAACCCCCTTTTTCCTATTATCTATCCTTGTGCAAACAAGGTCAAGTCTATTTGTTAGACTAAACTTTATCCCATTAAGTGAGATCGGCTATATAGATCCTCCTAGGCCATGGTTTGATTTCCTACTATATTCTCATCTATATTTAAATGAATTTTATCGTGTTTTATTATTGCCAATCAAGTTTTTTTTAATCCTCTCTCCCTCGATTAATGTGTGTATTTGTCATGATTGCACATTGCTTATTCGAGGCATTATTGGTCATCTAAGTACATGTTTATACCATCTTAGACACGTCATTTGAAAATTTTACTCAATAGGATACAACATTGACTTTTTCTATGAAGTTCTCATTTCATATCTTATCTATCCTCATATGCCCCAACATCCATCTTAACATTCTCATCTCTATGACTCACATCTTCTGCTTGTGTGTTCGCATCATAGCCTATCATTTAACTCCATATAACATAACACGTATATCCGCCGTTTTGTAAAACTTCCCTTTAAGCTTTAGAGGTACATTACAATCATTGTTGAACTTTTCTCTCTAAAAAGATAATTTTTAATTTTGTGTTTAGTAGACATGACTATGTTCCAACAAAGCTAAAAGGATAATATAAGATTGGGAAAGTAGCTTCCCAATTCATAGAGAAGTCATTAGCCAATTTGATGAGACAAGGTATCTAGCCCGATAATGATATCATATGAAATAAATATGGAATACTTGGAATAAAACAATCAAATATAAAACTATAATGAATATGGAAATTTAGATGTATAGAAATAATAAAAAAATAGGAGATATCCCATGTTAATCCATAGGCCATTCAAAGCACAAAATTAACAATTAAAACGAGAAATCATTGACCAATTTGATCACACAGGGTATGCAGTACGACAACAAAATATGAAGCCATAAATATGTTGTACTTAGAATAAATAGTATAAATCTATATTGAATATGAATAATAAAAAGTTAATGTCTAATGTTGCCCCCAAAACCATGCATATCCCAGAACTAACAGAGTATGCAAATTTAAAATAAAATATAAATTTGTAGTGAATATATATAAATCAGCATCAACATCAAGTAGCCAAGTGTGTCCAGAATATCTGATTAGTTACATGAATCATATGCCTCCATTGAGTTTTATACAAGGCCATATGGATGCAATCAGAAATCAATTCAAATTTTGAATTATAATTGATTTCGATATTTGTCCTATTTTATGTGCAAAAAATTGATGACTTTTTTTTATAGTAGTTTAATTGGAGTTAGTCTCTTTCCCAATTAGTGGTATTTCTTTTTTAGTTTGGTTAATGTACAAGGCCATATTGATGCAATTAGAAATCAATTTAAATTTTGAATTAAATTTGAATTTGATATTTGTCCTATTTTATGCGCAAAAAAATTGATGACTTTTAATTTGATAATAGTTTAATTAAAGTTAGTCTCTTTCACAATTAGTGGCATTTCTTTTTTAGTTTGGTTAAAGTTAAGCTTATAAATCAGTTACATTGTCAATGTATTTTTTAACTTTTGATTAATAAAATATTCCAGTTTCAATCTGTGTGAGATATATATTCCCTTTACTTCATCAATCTTGTCCCAACTTTCTACATGATCGGAGGGTTCGATTTTGGTGTTGCATTAATATCAGTAATAAAATATATTAGATAAATATAAATCAAAGTTCCTACTTCCTAGCATGAGATGTGTATACGACTTAGTGCAACCTATTTAGTCATGCTTGATTCAAGTTTCATTATAGCATTTATATCAAAACAAGCAGTCACCAGCAAGCAGGTTTCAACTCAAAGAAAATCTATAGAGCCTACTTTCCTTCAAAATGTTTCCTCTCTTACTTTGAAAAGTATTTTGCATGAAACATATGGAACTAAATCGTATGGTGTAATAAGAGAGCATCCTATGAACAATTTTTTCTAGGTGCATTTGTTTTTGAACTTACGAAATTTCAGTTATATTACAATATAAGAGAGATGTGCAGTATTTTAGTTCTTAGTTTAGGCTTTTTCAAGTCCTATCTTTATTTCCTAAACAGTGAACAATTAGGCGTCAAAATAATATCATAAAATGCTTAATTAAGAGAAAAACGATATAAAAAGTGTGGTGAAGGCATCAAAAGAATGGTTGTGATGGTTCTAAAAACAATGCCAACTATAGAAGAAGCTTATAGTGGCAGACTTTGGCGTCAGTGTTAATGACAACATGGACACTAGGTGATTGTAACTAGATGTGATGACAATGAGAATTCTACCAACAATTATGCAGTAACGGCAGGTAAAGAATACTAATAGCCGGTCCACAGATTGCATCACAAGCCAAAATACCAATAATCTTAGTAACCATTCTTGCCAAAAGTATTGTCAAGAAATGATTGTTTCCCAGGCATGGAAACATGCACAACCTAGTGAGTAAACTACCCCAGCGAGCTCCATATCAAGTGATAAAGAAACCATCAGTTATGCTAGAAAGGAACTCTTGTTTTTACCTTTTTTTTTTTTTTTGGTGTGGACCAGATAATGAACATTCTATGCTCCTCTTGACCTATTGGGCTCCTAGTGTACTAAAGAGAAGACATATAAATTACTCATATTACATGATTTTTATAATAGTATTTTGCTCACACTGAACCAAGGTCCTAGAACCATCAGTAGGACATATTAAATGAATGTAACCACAGCTAAATCTCATTCATAAAAAAATACGCTTTCCTGATAGGTACTAGATTCACATGCTTGTCACTCGGAAGAAGGAAAAAAACATCCATTGGACTTTATCACATGAAATGAGAACAAAAACTCATACCCTAAGTCTAATGTTCATACCCATGCTTCCATCCATTGGGGCCCCTCAGCTCCATCCAATGCACAGCCGGCTATGGTACCATCAAGCAAGAGCTGCTTTAGTGCACAATCATCTATTAGTTGGCTGCTACTGGTGTTCACTATGAATGCTCCTGAGGGGAAAAAATCCATCTCTATGAATGGAAAAGCTAGAAATGCATCAAAATTCTGTCACTAATTATGAAGCATGGAACAAATACAAGAACAAGTCGCATGATGGAAAAGACGGGGAACACTAAAGAATATCACCAGTCATATTTACCTGGCTTTATATTCTGCAAGCATTCAGCATTTAGCATATGAATAGTATCATCTGATAGTGAGCAATGAAGTGAAACAAGGTCACTGGCTGCCAACAAATCATTGAGTGTGTCCATTCTTCGAGCAGCAGGAGGAAATGCAATTACAGATTTTCCTTTCACCTGCATGTTTATAAGATTAGAATGAGATTGAGACTAAGACTTCTGATAGTTAATTGAAAAGCAATGACGTTGAGTTTAATTAGTTGGATTCGAATGTATTCAGATCCACAAAAATGCATATCAGCTCAACATTTTTCTGCTTTTGTTCAAACACAAGAAGTGCTTCCTCTAACTACAAAGGGCGAAGTTGCCCTACATATTGGTAATAAATAAAATGTACAGGTTACAGCACACCGATTTAGCCAGGAACAGCGTTAATCGAAGCACGATACTGCAAGTTTGGTGTGGGAGAGATGACAAAGTGATAGCTTCTCTCACAAAAATGCACGATAAGCAGAGATAGTTAATACCTCGTGATGGAGGTCGAAGTAGAGGACACTCATCTTGAACGCGAGGCTTCGAGTGGCCAAACACCTGGCAGAGGCTGACCGCCCGACGATCCCTAGAACGAGTCCGCGGCAGCGGCGCATCCCCTGGCACAGCGGTTGGATGGTTCCGAGCCACCCGGAAACGGACAAAGACGAGGAGTGGCGGGAAAGTAGGTGGGTCCGGCGACGAGGCCAAGGAAGAGTGCCATGACGGTGTCGGCGATCTCCTCCGCACGGTTGGCATCGACGTGCACGAGGCGGAGGCCGAGTTCGGCGGCAAGGGCGGAGTCGACGGGGCGGTCTTGGGAGCCGAGGCACAGGACGAGCTGATAGGGGCGGAGGCGGCGCTGGGCGGATCGAGGGAGGAGGGCGAGGGAGTGGATGAGGACGGCTGAGGCGGACTCGATCCGGCCGCCGGAGAGATCAGGGAGGCCGACGTGCTCGAAGGTCGCTGCGCCGGCGAGGGCCTCCCGCTCCAAGGACGGATTCTCGATGCAGTTGAGGGAGACTATCAGAGGAAGCTCCACCGCCATCCGATTCCCACCGGCCGGCGATCGCTTCATCCCGCTGCAGTGATCCCTCTCTCTCTCTATCGGATCTCGATATTTTCTTCTGGTATTTTTCTGGATCTAATAGTAAAAAAATGGAGTAATTATTTTGGATTTTACCTTTATATATATGGGAAAATTTAAGAAAACTCTTCAACATCAAACTCGACTTTGCATGCACTCCCCAATCAAAAATTCCTTTGCATGCACTCCCTGACGGGATAGACAAGATAATTTTGTGTGTTGTTTTTTTTATCAGTATAAAAGAGTAAAAATTCAGTATAAATCGTAAAGATTTGAGTATAAATTGTTTGAGATTGAGTACTAATTTAAAAAATTTGAGTATTATTTGAAAAAATATGAGTATACATTGTTTCAGTATATAGTAAAAATTTCAGTATACATTATCAAAATTTAAGTATGAATTGATTTAAATTGAGTATTATTTGAAAAAATTTGAGTATAAAATTTAGAAATTTGAGTATGTGAGGTTGCATCCACCACATCAAGATTTTCACATGAGGGATCATCGAAATTTTATACTCAAATTTCTTAAATTAGTACTCAATCTCAAACAATTTATACTCAAATCTTTATAATATATACTGAGTTTTCACTCTTTTATATTCACCACATCAAGATTTTCACATGGGGGTCACCGAAACTTTGTACTCAAATTTCTTAAATTAGTACTCAATCTTAAACAATTTATACTCAAATCTTTACAATGTATACTGAATTTTCACTCTTTTATACTCAATCCATCAGGGAGTGAATGCAAAGAATTTATCAAGTGGGGAGTGTATGCAAAGGCCAGTTTGGAATTGGAGAGTTTTCTCCAATTAACACTATATATTATCGATATTTTTAAACGTAAGATATGAAATGTAAATATTGATAAATTCTGGGAGGCAAGCCTAAACTTGACGGAGAAGATTCTAGAAACAAACGCAAACGTTTGAAATTGAAATGGAAAGCAAGCAATTTGAATCCGAAAATTCCTAGACAACAAATGTACAATGAGTTCGAAAATATATATCATCGTTATCTGAAGATTGACCCCTGATTATTATACTAGAAATATTATACATTTATCTTCTCCATGTGTTAGTCATAGCATCTGGGTAAGTAGCCCCCGTGATTTACCTCCTCCGTGTTGATTCTGTGACAGGTTGGTGGGGGCGCTGGGGGTGAGCGATTCGCTTTTTGCCATCTAAAAATATCATGTGTATACCATATGTGATACGCCCTGGCGGTAATATCTATTTTTTTAGTTGATGCTAAATATCTAACTCTTCAAATGTATTAACATTAAGATGACATTAAAAAAGAATAATTATTTAATAAAATTTTTGATAGAGTCAAATCAAATTTATATTATTAGATTAGACATTTTCCTTATTAATTTATTAATTGATAATTGTTTTGTAAATATGTTAATTAATAATTTCTTTATTACTTTTTTATTTTGACTAAGCATTCTAAGGCCTGATTGTATGTCTTATGGAAAAGTTATTCAATCAAAAAAAATTATTTTTGTTACCTTTTCTCTATTGAGGTAATCTGTGGTCCGGAGTGACCAAATGTTTTGATGTTTGGGCAAAGGGTTTAAGTTAGGTTTTCCCTTGTATTTAATATGTGTATGTTGAGTGTGCAGGTTGTACAGGTTTACACATATTGACTTTACTGGACGGCCTCGGTACGGTGAAGGATGACATGGAGACAAACTAGAGGCTTGTGTGCACCCGAGAGACCTTGGACAGCATGAACGATGAGCTGAGGGGCGCGAACGTCGAGGCATGCGTGAAGGATGACATGGAGGCAAGCTGGAGGCTTGCGTGCATCCGAGGGACGGAAGTCGAAGATAAAGAGGGTGCGAAGGCAATAGTCGAAGTTGCGGATGAGGAGTCAGTCGAGTCGTGAGAGTACGAGTGATGTGTGATTGTACTCGGGAAATCCTAGGGTTCGAGTGCGGAGTGGAATGTACTCGAAAAGGGTAACCTTAGGTGTGTGAGTAGACCAGTCGACTGACCTGGGGGCAGTCGACTGATGAAACTCACAGAAGGGGTTCAGCTCTGGACCAGTCGACTGCCATGGGAGCAGTCGACTGGTAGGTGGCTGGTGAGTTGGCTGAAAATTCGAACGTTGGGGTTGCAACGGTCGATTTTCAGTGGCGCCAGTCGACTGCCCTGGGAGCGGTCGACTGGTGGCGAGGGTTTCAGTTGAGTCCTATTTAAAGAGGACTTCGTGGTGGCTGAGTTCCTTGACGAATCTTGTCTTGGTTAAAGGCAAGATAGTAGCCTTTGTGCTCAGGTCTTCTCAAAGTGTTGTGGTGAGGTTTCTCCACCCACAAGGAGCGACAAAGGCTAGCCGGAGGTTATCCGGGGAGTGATCCATCGACGGATTCTTAGATTAGTCACCCGTTCGGAGTGGATACCAAGTAAATCGTTCTTGTTAGCGTTGTTTGTTTTCTTTATTATTTTTTCCGTTGTGCAACTAACAACGTAGGTACAAGAAGAATCGAAGAATCGCTATTCACCCCCTCTAGCGTACGGAATCGATCCAACAATTGGTATCAGAGTGAAGGATCGCTCGTGATTGGACTGACCGCCAAGAAGAGCAAAAGCTAAAGGGATGAACAATGGAAGAAAAATTTGGGGACGACATCCACACTCCGCCGCCCTATGACCATGAAGACTTCGCATATTGGAAAGCTAGATTAGAGACATTATTTAGAATGAAGTGGGACCTTCGGGTTGCACTTGAAGAGCCCTTCGAAGTTCCAAAGGACAAGCACGGAAAGAGGCTTCGTCCTAGATATTGGGACAAAGAGCAACAAGAAAAAGCTAGGGCCAATGAGAAAGTAATTAGCATTTTGATAAATATTTTGCCTAATAACATTTTGAGTTGTGTAGGTGAATATAAAGATGCATGTGAGTTGTGGAAGAAGATAGAGATGAATACCATAAGAAACCTACACGAGCTTAACTAATGGAAGAACCCAAAGAGATAAGTCAAATGTGTGAAGAAGAGAAAGAGGAAAGGAAGTGTCAATCTCTTCAAGTGAGGAGGAGGAATTAAGTGAAAGATCATCAACCTCCTCAAGAGAAAAAGAGGAAGAGGTCTCAATCTCAAGAATTGAGGGGGAGAAGAGACCCACTTCTATGTCGAAACAAGAGGAAGCATCTACTTCATCCAAGGTTGAAGAAGAAGTCAACCTAGCCTCCACCTCCACCAAAGATAAATCGAAAGAGCACATCACATACTTTAGTTGTAACGAAAAGGGACACTACAAAGATAAGTGTCCAAAAGGTAAAAAGGAGGTAGTTCCTATACTTATTTCAATTCCGTTTAAATCTAACATGAAGTGTAGGATTGGAGAAGCCCAAGAGAAGAAGAAAAGAATTAGATGCTTCACGTGTGGTGAGCTAGGGCACTACCACACCAAGTGTCCAAGGAAGAAAGAGCTCAAGAAAATGGGACACTTGAGGAGATGGGAGAAAGAGCAAAGGAAGAAGAGAAGCTCACAATAAGGAGGGACTACAAGGGTAAGAGAGGTAATTTCTAACCCTAGGTTAAAATGTAATTCAACCTCAAGTTCCTCCTTGCATATTAAAAATAGTGTCAATTGCCCATCCATGCATGTAGGATTAATGAAAATTATTTACTTTTGCACAATTATGGTTTTAGATATAATGATAGGACTAGGGTTAACAAGGTAGATCATAACCCTAGGAAAAACATGTATCATGATCAACCTAGAACCTTTGTACCTACGGATCAAGGCATAAATCCCAAGTAGGGAAGGAATGTGCCTAGAAAAGAGGGTAGATCTAGGAATGTCCAAAGTGGACATGTGAACTCTAAGGTTAGAAATTTGGAAAGGGAAAAATCTAGGAAAAGTCCCTAGAAAAGGCCCTAGAAAGATTCACGGTTGGACCTAAGGGCTTAGAAATAGTGTTGGGTAGTATAAAACCTAACTATGATAGATCGGGTTTGGGATACCGGTCTAAGACCTCCAAGGCCAACAAAAAGAAATATGCTGGGAAGACATATGATCATGGCAAGACGGAGAAGTCTAAGGATGGTAAGGGGGTGCCATTCAAAGGTGAAAAGGGTAACTTAACCAAGAACAAGGTGTCCAAGGTTAAGAAGGTTAGACTTGTAGGCCAAGAATCACCGGTGTGGTCTAGTGTGGATTGAGTCACCTAGGGAGGTGGCTAAGGCTAAGAGCTCAAGGGGGAGCTCTAGGAGCCTTTGGGGTCAATGGTAAATGGATTTCAAAAGGTTCTCTCTTAGGAAATTAGGTGAAATGTGTCAAAAAGGATTAGAAGACTTGGTTAAGTTTTAATCCTAGATTTTGGCACATTAAAAGGAAATTTAGGGAGAAAAAGATGAAAACATGATTATATTCTGTAAAATTAAGTTTTAATAGGGTTTTACCATATAATTCAGTGCTAGAAATGAATTGTGATCAAGTATGAGAAGATTCATTGAAAAGAAGTCAAAATTAGAACTTTTATAGAAGTTTAAATGATACACTTTAGAGAAATTTGAGTTTCGTGACAATCTTGAGATTTGGAGTACATTTATTTTGAAACATTATTTTCCCATGTAGATATAGGCTTCACAAAACTCCCCACAAAATTTTAGATTTTTTGGAGATTTGTAGAATTATTTAGGGATTTCTAAAATTTGACTGAAAAACTTGAAAGTCAGGTATCAGTCGACTGCCCTGGGGACAGTCGACTGATCTCAACCCAGAAACTCTCTGTAAATTTTCGCAGTCGACTGCCCCAGGGGCAGTCGACTGATCCAGTAGGGTTAGAAAGAAAAGGTATATTGGATGATAGAAAATGAACTTGAACTTAAAATTAAAATCCTTGATTATACTTCTTGAATTAAGGTTTGACTCATGGTTTAGTGGATTGCATGAAATAAGGCTATATGGATATCATGGAATCAAAGAGAACTAATGAGTGCTTAAGATTTAATGGATGATATTGAATGATAAGTCCTTAATAAATGAAAGGATATGGAAAAAGGAAGAATTGAGAACCATTTTGTGTGTAAAATAAAGGTAAATGGAATTGACAAACACAAGGAATCATGAGTAGAAGTTCAAAGTTGATACAAGCGCCAAAATTTTGAGGAATCTTAGGTTTGTACCAAAAGTCAAGCACGTTTGTTGTTTTTATGAAACCATATTTTTCTAGGATAGGGTATATCCTAGCAAATGTGCTTGCAACCTTTTTAGACATTTCCAAGATTTTGTTGAGTTCTTTTTGGCACTAGGGATAAGGTTGCTTGGGGCAATTCTTTAATGGTGTCCAAAGGGGAAGAACTTGGACGTTAAGTTGGGTAGAACTTAACTTGGTGTTAGGGTGTTAAGTTGGGTAGAACTTCATTTAGGTAAATTGAAAATTGGGAGAAGACATAAGTTAAGGGGGACTTTGCCTTGATTTTCATAGAAAATTTTTGGGTTTTGTGTCAAACTTGGGAATGGTGATAGATACATGGGTAAATGTATTTTTCTCAAGTAGGGATAGGTACTACAAAGTTCTCCACGAAATTTGGAAATTTTTGGAAATTTATGAAATTAGTTATGCATTTCCGAATCTGGAGTCAGAAATGCTGAAAAACTGATATTCAGCGTATCAGTCGACTACCCTAGGGGCAGTCGACTGGTCAGGGATGGTGTGGGTATCCAGCAGCTGACTTGGGTCCAAATGATAAGAAACAAGTGTATGAGGGTTATTACACTGTGTTTAGCATCATTGGGGATTAAAAGAACCAATAATTGGGATATTATTAGAGTCTTTTTGATGTTAGGCAAAGGGGGAGAAGTGTTGGGTTTAAGTTGGGAAACCAAACACTCATTTGCTAGAAACCCTAGGTTTAGGGGGAGATGAGATTTATGGGGAGCATGGTTGCTCCATTCTTGGCATAAGGGGAACCTGGGAGAGGTTCTTAAAAAACCTTTGTAAGTCCAGTGTAAGGGGAGCTTTGGAGAAGCTTTAAAAAGCCCGTTTTGGTGAAAAGTCCTAACTTGGGAAGTTAGATGTGTGAAAAATTCTAACTTCGAGGGTTAGGTGTGGAAAAATCCTAACTTGGAGGGTTAGGTGTGAAAAATCCTAACTTGGAGGGTTAGGTGTGGGAAAGTCCTAACTTGGAGGGTTAGGTGTAGGATGCCTTGGGATAGGATCCCGCTGTGGAAATTCCTAACTTGGAGGATTAGATATAGGATGCCTTGGGATAGGATCCATGTATGCATTGCATATGCATTTGTTTTAGCATGGTTTTTGCTATTGACTACTATCTTGTTTCCCTAACTTAAACATATTGCCAAACATCAAAAAGGGGGAGATTGTTGAGATAATCTGTGGTCCGGAGTGACCAAGTGTTTTGATGTTTGGGCAAAGGGTTTAAGTTAGGGTTTTCCTTGTATTTAATATATGTATGTTGAGTGTGCAGGTTGTACAGGTTTACACATATTGACTTTACTGGACGGTCTCGGTACAGTGAAGGGTGGCATGGAGACAAGCTGGAGGCTTGTGTGCACCCGAGGGACCTTAGAGAGCAGGGACGATGAGTTGAGGGGCGCGGACTTCGAGACATGCGTGAAGGATAGCATAGAGGCAAGCTGGAGGCTTGCATGCATCCGAGGGACAGGAGCCGAAGATGAAGAGGGTGCGAAGGCATTAGTCGAGGCTGCGGATGAGGAGTCAATCGAGTCGTGAGAGTACGAGTGATGTGTGATTGTACTCGGGAAATCCTAGGGTTCGAGTGCGGAGTGGAATGTACTCGGGAAGGGTAATCTTAGGTGTGTGAGTAGACCAGTCGACTGGCCTGGGACAGTCGACTGATGAAACTCACAGAAGGGGTTCAGCTCTGGACCAGTCGACTGCCATGGGAGTAGTCGACTGGTAGGTGGCTGGTGAGTTGGCTGAAAATTCGAACGTTGGGGTTGCAACGGTCGATTTTCAGTGGCACCAGTCGACTGCCCTGGGAGCAATCGACTGATGGCGAGGGTTTCAACCGAGTCCTATTTAAAGAGGACTTCGTGGTGGCTGAGTTCCTTGACGAATCTTGTCTTGGTTAAAGGTAAGATAGTAGTCTTTGTGCTCAGGTCTTCTCAAAGTGTTGTGGTGAGGTTTCTCCACCCACAAGGAGCGACGAGGGCTAGTCGGAGGTTATCCGGGGAGTGATCCACCGACTGATTCTTAGATTAGTCACCCGTCCGAGGTGGATACCAAGTAAATCGTTCTTATTAGCGTTGTTTGTTTTCTTAATTATTGTTTCTGCTATGCAACTAACAACGTAGTACAAGAAGAAAAGAAGAATCGCTATTCACCCCCTCTAGCGTACGGAATCGATTCAACATTCCCTTCTCTCTACTTCTCTTATTTTATCATGTATCAGAGCTGATCCTGTCGCAGAGTGAGGTGGACTCCCAAGAGCGATGCGGACCCGAGTATTGCTGATGCTGGCTCCAATCTGTAAGAAAGGCGACCGTCAGTAACCCGCCGGGAATAATCCCCGGTAAGGTACTTCGACGACCAAGTCAATCTCTGGTGGAAATGAGGAAAGCAATAGAACAATGGCAAGAACACTATCGCGCGTACCTGCGGACGGAGTGTGGAGGACCTTACTGTGTCAACGAGATAGTGATCTGCAGGAAAGGCGAGCACCTTACGGCGCGTACCTGCGGGCAAGAAATGAGCCGACAATCCCTGCCCACGTCTGACGCCCCTTTTTGTTTGATGCGGGGACAGGATCGGGAGGATTGTCAACTCTTCGACTGGCGCCGACCGGTGCCGCTGAGTCTGACACAAGTGGTGGTTGTCGTGGTACGGAGCACCAGGGTGTGTTAGGAGGGTACTGTGTCAATGGGATATTCGCGATTCGGGCATGAATGGTGTCAAGCCTGCGCCGAATCCAGTACCACTTCTCTCAATATAGTGTTAGAGAGTGGATGTTTATCATCAAAATGACAAATCCTGAGCTGGAGTGCCGGCCGGCTGCTGATAGATTCTATTTTATTGATCATTTGAGTGGCTTAAATCCCTGTTTGATCTATATTTTTATTGCCAAAATTGTGAAATTGCCTAGGTTTTAGAACTTATTCATATTTTGGACTTAAATGCAAAATTACACATATTTGAGTTAATTGGCCACTAAATTCTTGATTTATTTTTTTGTAAGCATCAAAGGTTCCTGGACCTAGAGCATATTGGGTCAAACTTGAGTCGGAAGTGAACCGGATCGAATTATCAAGTCTACGATTAATCCGGGCCGTCTGATTCAAGAGCGGCTAGATCTGAGCCATCCGGGACGATCTGAAGCAATCCGAGCTAGGGTTAGGGTTGATCAAGCTCTATGATCAAGATCTGAAGGTTTCATCTCAATCAGAGCTAAATCAACCGTTGGATCAAGCTTGGAGGGCTCTAGAGCGTCCATTCATAGATTGAGTTGATCTGGACCATCCGTTGCACATCTGGAGGATCCGAGCTACCACGAGGCAGATCCTGACCCCAGATCATCATCATCAAAGTTTGGCTCCAATCAGAGCAAGATCAGCCGTTGGATTTACTCAAATTGATCTGAGCCGTCCATTGGTTATTACTTAAAGAAAAATTCCGCAGCCTTCTCCTTTGTCGCGTCTCTGCCGTTTTCTGCATCTTCTTCGTTTTCTCTTCAGCTGTTCTTCCATTCTTAGCTAGATTTCTTCATCAAAGGAGGCGCGTCCACTCAATCCTTCATTAGAACTAGTGCTAGGTCAGTGGAGAGAGTGCTCTGTGAAGTTTCCCGATCGGATTTTGCCCAAGACAGTGTTTCGTGAGGTTTCAGTGGCTCTGTCACTTGATTGAATCAATCTCAGTTGTTCATCATCTCATTACATCCGAGCTTGCTGGAGGGGTTCCCTGGAAGGCTCGGAGCACTCCCAAACCTATATCGCAATCCACCACAGCTAGTTTGATGAAATTGGGTGTTGTTTTCAGTTTGGGCATGGTTTGAATGGATTTGCAGCAGAGACAGATTTTCCATTGAATTGCGGAGCTTGCGGGTTCGAGGCTCACCCTTGCGTGACGAACAAGGAGCACTTGAGCTTAGGGAGTGATTGAGTTTAGTTTAATTAGCAAATTTTCGTTTGTAGCTGTAAATTTCGTTTCTGCTGTAATCTAGTTACTGTTTTCGAATTTCAGATTGGTTAATTTCGTTTATGGCATTGTTTCTGCTTAATTAGGCTTATTTCCTTCAAGTTGAGTAGTTAAGGAACCTGTCTAGTGGATAATTGTTTTAAATCTCAGTTGATTCCTTATTCTAATGCTTGCGTGCCAATTTCTTTTCTTCCCTTGTTCTGCGTATCAAAATTAATCAGCTTTTCAGTTTCAGTTTTAGTCTTGCAACGTTTCAGTTTATAGTTTCTTAATTCATGTTAATCAATCACTAGCTTCTCTCAATTCATGCACTCGATTCAAATTCGCTTGTTGTTTTGTGTTTAATGGCTGTTTTTCATTGCTGAATTCTGCTATCAGCTAATCTGAATTCCTGCATTCGAAATCTGGTTAGCTGAAATTCTGCAAGAGTATCAAGTCAGCCTCTGCACTGAATTGAGCCCAAATTAACATGTCTTGTAGTGTACTTTGTGCTCGAACTTAGCTTGCATTCATCAGCTTTTGCAACTTGATCAGTTATTTAAATTCTGTATTCAATGTATCAAGTTTTCAGAATTCATTTTCTGCAGCAATTACTTCTGCACATTAGTTTTGGTTTCAAATTTCTGTTTCGCATCTCATTGTCTCCAAGTCCATTTGATGCTGAGTTCAACATTTGATTTGTTTGTTCTAACTTCATTTGTTTTACATCAGCTTCTCATGCTTGAGTTTAGTAACAATTCTTTGCATGCCACTGTTTGCTGAATGTTTGCTGAATTTTCTTTCTGCAGAATGTATCAAAATAATGTATGCACTGCTTTGTATCAAAATCTAACTTGCCTTTTAGTGAATTGCTGTGATTGAAATCAGTTGCATTCGAACTTGGATCGGTTCCGAATTGTAGTTCATATTTGGCACATAAGTTGTCTTGATTTCCTTGCCCACAACTTGTATCAAGTAAGACTTGGCATTGGTTTTGTATTGGACTGTTTTTAGATAGCTTTGCATTTGATTTGGATGTGCTATCAGATCTGTTTTGTAACTTAGGTTAAGATACCTTGGTTCATTTAGTTCTATTAGTTAAGTTTCTTAGTGGCACTTACTTTGTTTGGCTAATCTAGTTGAGTGTCTTCCTTTTCATAGCCTTTTCATTTCCAAGTGTTGCGGTTTCAAATACATTTAAGATATCGAATTCCTCTAAACTAATGTAGCATAGAGTAACTCGAGTCGTCTCCCAACGAATGTAGTTGGTGCAAGATAATTCTCAGGATCGTATCTTATTGCTTTTGGGTTTTGGATATGAAACTGGTTTTGAATTTAAGAGCTAGGACTACGAAATGAATAACAGAGCAAATATGAAACCTAATTCTAATTAAGGAAGGACAATACAGATACTGAAATCTAATTTAGCCTAATTACAAGTGCAGTAAGGAAAAAGACAACTAGAAATTAAGCATCAACAAAACTAACATGGAACAAAACCTACAGCATTTAAGAAATCTAATCTAACCTAACTTAATTGCATGTAACTGAATCCATTAATGAAAATCTACGATAGGAAAACAATTAAACTAATGAAGCAATTAATGAAAATCCATCAACTGAAGTACTGAACACAAAGCAATTAAACTAATGAACCATTACAAAAATCTACGATAAGAAAAATTCAAACTAGAATCCATTAACGAAAGAGGCAATTTATCAAACACATGATGAGCATGTATTAAGATAGAATGATTGTATGCCATTCTAACACATAGGAGATCAAACTTGCTACAAGCATTAACATCCAAATTCGAAAATCAACCAGCAAAACATAACTACTCAAATTTTCGAGATTGATCAAACAGAATTGCTGCCAATTAGGTTCTGCCGAAGCTAGGAATTGCTGAAAAGTGGCTGTAAGGGAATTTCTGGAAGGAAGAAACTGAATTGCTGAGCTGATGAAGCTGGAAACAACTGCTGGATCGAAATTGCGGGAATTGAAACTCTACTGGCTACGGGATCTGAAAAACTGAATTGCAATGAAGGAACTGAAGCTGACTACGGGATCTACTGGAAATCTGCTAAACACAAACTGCTGAAGAACGCTGGAAATTTAAGCTACTGCTGGAATTGATACCCTGTGAAGAAAAACGGTAATGAAACTGCTGTGAAGAACTTAATTTAAGAACTTCTATCTAGAAACTAAGCTGCCGATGAAGAAGAAAAACTGCGGCGATGGAATCAGCTAGGGTTCGGAACCCCTGAACCCTAGCTGTGGTCGGCGGCGTTGGTGATGGAGAGGAAGTCCGGCCGGCGGTGGTTGAGTCGACTAGGGCACGGACCCGCTACCCTAGCTTGCGGCGGCGATGAAATGGTGGAGACGCCGGCGGAGGTGGATGAATGAGTCGGGTACCACTCAACTCAGTTGATCGAAGCTCCGGCGACTAGGGCACGAACCCGCTACCCTAGCTGCGGCGACGATGAAGATGGAGGAGAAGATCGCCGCGAGCCCTGCGTGTGGAGTCGATCAAGACCTAGGTCGCGCGATTCTTCCCTTTTTGATCCCGGCTGCGCGTGGATTCGGTCAGCCAAGCCACAGCTCGAGTTCGATTCCTGGTTCAGTCAATCAGTGTGGTTCAGCCAAACCAAGCAGTTGATTCAATCAGTCAAGCCAGCTTTGGTTCAGTCCTGGGTTCAATCCAGCTTGGGTTCAATCAGCACTTGGTTCAGTCAAACAGCTCAGCCAAGCCAGCTTCAGTTGGTTCAGCTCTGGTTCAGTCTAGTTCAGTCTAGTTCGAGTTCAGTCAAGCCAACTCTTGGGTTCAGTCCTAGCTTGGGTTCAGCCCAGAACTCAAAGCTCATTAGTAACGGATGGCTGAGATCGATTCGGCTTCATCCAACGGTCAGATCTCTTCCGATCTGAACCAAACTTCACAGATTCCAATCAATGGTCCTGATCTACCTGTCCCCAGCTCGGATTAACCAGATCAGTGGCGGATGGTCCAGATCTTCCCTTTTCTTGAACGGATGGTCTAGAACATCTTAAGCTCGATCCAACGGTCAGATCACTTCCGATTTGGCTGAAATTTTCAGATCTTGGTCTCTGGTCATGATTGATTCTATCTTGGACTCGGATCGACCAGAAGTTGACCGATGGCTCAGATCTAGCCGTTCTCTAGAATGGACGGCTCCTATCAATCCGATGCTTGATCCCTTTGATCTGGATCCAATGCTGACTCAAGTCTGACCCGATTTGATCTAGGTCCATGATCAATTGAAGCCTACAAAATAATATCCAAATTTAGTGCCAAAAATATCCCAAATATACAAAGATTAGAATTAAAAGCCAAAATGAAGGGAATACATGAAACCTAATAAAATTGCAAACTTAAGCATATAAAATATGGATCAAACATGGATTTAAGAGCCTAAAATAATCAACAAAAATAGTGGTTATCAACTCCCCCACACTTATTCTTGGGCGTCTCGCACAAGTAAATAAAACTAAAAGAAAACAATATATCTCCCAAACATTACATCCCCTATCAATACTTGAGAGATAATAAAAGAAAATTACTTAAGATCATCAAGTCTCAAGAATCCATGTTTTATGGTTCCAAATCTCACATAAGTCAAAAGCATGGTAATTTCATCAACTTGCATAAACTAAGCATGACAAAAAAAAACAACCTCACAAGATGGATATATGCACTGATGCTCACAAAAATAACAGATATGAAAGTGGAGTTCTCTCAAAACATTCATGACATTGCACTACCATATGCTTGCTTATATTCTACTTCTCCACTACTATAACATAAGTACACAAATCAAGAGGGCTTTTCAATGAATAATAATGAAACCAAGTGCTAACAAGAGAACAAGAAAACAGATAACAAAGAAGATCATAGAGAGCATGAAAGAATATCAAAGAGAATATGAGAGCATTGGGGTAATTAACATGATGTATACACTCAAACAATAGTCCAAAGTAAATAACTCAATCAAACCTCCAACACTCAAAATTCTCCTTTCACATTCTCAATGCACTACACATCAACCATTTACAACATCTCTCAAAGTGCATTAGGGATCAACATAACTCTTAATTTCTCTAAACAATAATATCGAAAGAGTACACATCAAGAAAATATTCCTTTTTGTTCATCACTAATACAACTCGAATGCTTGAGGAATTTTTTTTTTCACATAAAGAGATTTTTTTTCACTTTTTTTCATCTTTATTATTATTTTTTTTATCTCTCTTTCTTTTTTTTCACATAGAGAGATTTTCTTTTTTTTTTCAAAGAGAGATTTTTTTTTCACACAAGCATTCGTCCATATATACTTGTCTCCCCCCCCCCCCCCCACACTTAAAATTTGACCGTCTCGGGCAAGATAGTAAAGCATGATAACATCTAAAACTCACAATAATAGAGGCTGATAATAGAGAAATAAAAATGTAACTCATCATGTAATCACCTTATGCTCTCATCGCATGCTCCAAGGAAGAATAAATAATAAAGATATGGTAGTGAAAATGTAATGACAATGAAAAGATCTGATAAAGTAGATACAATGAAATATGAAAGCAATAGGTGAAATGCCCAGTAGTGACAATAACAAAGGAGAGGAAAACTAAAAGTTCACAAGAAAGATTGCCTCCATCATATTCATGTAAGCTTATGCTATTGTAATTTCAAAAAGAATCAAAGCAAGTTCTAGAGTGTCAAGTATCACAAATGCTATCACACATAAGAGGATTAAGGATAGGCATGGCAACATCCTCACTAGGTGAACAATAAAACTGTCATGCTTAATCTAACAAGATAGAGTCTATCACCACAACAAATGACTAAATGCAATTAATATCCCCAAGCATACCAAGGAACCAAAACTCGATAATCAGACTTAACTATCTTTTATGATTCTCAAAGCATAATAAAGGAACATGTAAGGAGATACAACTCGAAATCAAACAAGATTTATTCAAAGCCAAACAAAATGTAAAATGAGAAAACAAAGTATAAATGCAAAGTATAAAAGTAAACAAACATGCGAGTATAACATAAAGAAAAACAAGAAAAGTAAAGTAAAGGAACAAACTCCCCTTTATTCTGGTGGACGGAGCCTATCCAGAAGTAGCCTCCATCTTGGTAGTGGAGGAGTCTGGGTGGCTGGGAGAATTAGGACTCCCCCACACTTGAACTTCACAAAAAATTGCTCTGGTGGCCTAAGTCGATTCAGGTTTAAAATCCATGGAAGGGGTGGAGTGCTTCGAATTATAGTAAATCATCTCCTCCTTCTTGATGCTTTTCAGAAATCCTTCCAGGAGGCTGAAGTCTGTTCAGTCGGAGCACCCACTCCTGAAGTCTTCTGGACCCTGTAAAAATATGTAATACCTCTCTAAAGCGTGCAGGGTCAGAAAGAAATGATATAATATCAGTCTCTGCAATAAGTGAATCCAAAACTGCATCATATTCAATTAAATCAAATTCTGGTACCTCAATGAAATTTTCAAAATTATGTTCTACAAAAGTTGCATCCAGATACTCATCACAAATAAGAAATCAAGTTCTGGCTCATCAATAGAAATTTCACAATTATTTCAATCAAGGGTATATCAAGCAATGTATCACAGCCAATCAATGTACGCGTCCGACAGCTATTGGTTTCCCGAGTAATGAAACGTCTGCCGCCAACACAGTGAATGGGCGACACGCACGTGTGA